>JAUZNK010002660.1:0-11335 GCA_035046665.1 Euphysa ruthae | reverse complement strand
CGAATATTTTTAACGGAGCACATTAGCGATAAAAAATTGCCTAAAATGGTACATAGGTGGTGTATGCTAGGGATAGCCAATGGAAAAAGGGTACATAGGTGGTGTATGCTAGGGATAGCCGATGGAAAAAGGGTACATATGTGGTGTATGCTAGGGATAGCCAATGGAAAAATTAAAATGATTTAAAGAATATTTATGGAAATTCTAGACTGAATTTATAATATGAATGCTAGACATATTCAGATTCTGATGGTTGAAGTGTATAAAATTTTAAACCAAAAAAAATCAAAGCTTCTTTGAAATAATTTTCTCTACCAAAAGTTAATAAATATAACCTAGGGACTAATACACTGGTTGAACTACCAGCAACGCATAGAACTACGTATACCAAGAATTTCTTCCAGTTTAAAGCTTGTTTGATTTGGAAAGGTCTACTTAACGAAATAAAGGATTGTTTAAACGTCATTCCCTTCAAAAAGAGTTCCCAAACTATGATCTGGGGATTCCTGTAGGCTTGCTTGCTGCAAGTAATTTTTTTTTTTTTTTGTCTGATAAAAGTGTCCCAATATAACTCAAGGGAAGATGAAGAAGAAATAATATATAAAAAAATACTTTAAATTGTGATGTTATATTATAATATATTGATAATGTACTATTCTTTCATCCACTGTCATATCATATCATCTATTATTCCAGTAAAAATGTAGTTTGGCTTTGAATAAATTGCAAAGTTTTGTTTTTCAGCATTATTACAAAGCCCATAATTTCCTTGTAGACATACTAAAAATCCCCATTGAATAAAATACTGTAAAAGAGTAAATTTTCACCTTTTTTTTTTATTACACACTGGGCACTCCTGGGTAAAACACATTTTGAAAAAAATGGTTAAAAAACATGGCTGTCTGAGAAAATAAAAACAAAGGCAAGAAAAAAAAAATGTTTTACAAATATCAAAAAAAAAAAAAATTGCATTTCTATATCTTTTTTTAACATTTTAACTTTTGTTTTCGCTTTGTTCGTTAGCCACCATATTATTGCTCATTTACTTGGAACGATCTACAGATACCGTTGCAATCTAAACCCATTTTTCCGTGTTTTAGGGTGGGGCAATCTAGACAACCCTTGCAT
Organism: Euphysa ruthae; assembly: GCA_035046665.1. Taxonomy (NCBI): domain Eukaryota; kingdom Metazoa; phylum Cnidaria; class Hydrozoa; order Anthoathecata; family Corymorphidae; genus Euphysa; species Euphysa ruthae. Next base: position 10,207 of record JAUZNK010002660.1, on the reverse strand, counting down.
CGTACTAATTTTAAAAGATGTTCAAGAGCAGCAATATTATCGTTAGCTCTTTGAAAGTACTCATTATCTCATTTTTTTCAACCTCATTCCTCATCATCAAGATGATTAATGTTCATTCATTTTTGTATTTGGAGGTAACTTCTAGGACTATAATATTTTAATGCATTTTTAGTTGGTGGAAGGTGTTTTAGCTCAACAAACGCTTTTGTATTCAAAATCTTCTTTGTCAATAATTGGCATCGCAATTTGTTGTTATCATTACACTTGTTCTTTTTGTACAAAGTGATTGCAGCATTTTCACCAATTTCTCCAGAAGTCTCATGATCAACGCTCTTTTAAAAGTTGAGACTTCTTCCATAACATGAAAGGCGACTGAAATATTGCGGGAGGACATGGACATTACTCGTGTGTGATCACATTATCTACACAAAAGTTATCAGTTTTGGCTAAAACAAGCAACGTCTGAAATAGAAGAGCGGGATAAATATGAAGATTTCAATATTTCAGTTGGACTTTGTGCTTCTTTGTTGACATATTTTTTTCACTCCATCGCTTCTTTTCATTTTATATTCAAACACACTTTTTTTTTTTCTTTTTCATTAATAACTCTACTTCTTACCATGCATATTTCATCTGCTTTAACATCTTTGTCTACTTCTTACCCAGTAGCGATATTGAGTAGTTCAGGATTTTGGTTAAAAATACACTTTTATTGGTGAAACCTTTGACTTTGTTAGCATCCATGAAGCCTCATGTGACTCTGGCATACTTTGAAGCATTATTGTCAACGAAATATTGTTCGCTAGTTATCCGAAAAATATTTCTATTCTCCTCCATTTTCATCATGTGTTGAACTGTGATAAGCATAAATAACAACAAAATGGCTCTTTGCATGGAAAACATCACATATGACACCTCCTCTAGTCATATGACCACTAGTCTTCAAAGAGTGCATTACAGTTGCTCAATGACAACGGTGGTCATCAAATGGTATGACCCCGCTAATATTGAACGAAATCATAACACTAAAATTATAAACTTGCTGTGTAACTCACACATAAAAATTCCCAACATGTAAGTTCTAGCAGATCATTTACAGATAATACTAGTAGTCTAGTTTGCAAAATTGCTTTAAAATTCTTTGCTTCATGTCTTTCAAGTTAATTACTAACTTCTAAACTAAATTTATAAACGTTTCTTTTTTTTTTTTTTTTTTTTTCAAGAAGCGAGTTGGTTATTTTCTAAATAAGTTTAAATAAAAATAAAACAGCTGGGGTTCAATTCCCCAGGCGGTCAAAATTTGCAAAAGTTTAATTTTTTTATCTTTATTGTTTTGAATATATTGTGAGAATTTAAAGCCATTTTGGAAGCTGATGGGTTAAAGAGATTGTGTTTCTTAGTAAAAATTTTAGCAGGAAAACAAAGGAATAATTTTTCAAAGCATTTGAGTTGTGCTCTGACTAATTAATCATTAATTAACTAGCTAGATTAAACCTTTATCATGTGATTGACCATTGTTTTGGGCTCTAAAAATGAAAAAGACTTACCGCTCGAAAAGGATTGTAAACCTCTGGGTTACTCTGCTGAAGTTTCATCATGCTCTGTACATATTGGTAAGCATATTTTACGTAGTGTTAATGTCCAGCATCTGTAAACACAGGCAAAGCTTCCTTTATTGAATCGAAATGTAAATTGAACAGTCCAAGAAAATCAGCCTTAAACAGATTCTGAATAATTGAGACAATATTAACATAGTTTAACCAAAGTTTAGATCTTCTCGATTTTCGAGTCATTAATTCAAAGCAGCTTTCATAAAGATTTAGTGCTGCTGTTGGGTACTCATTAGATTCAATAAGGTAGAAACATAGCCAAGCATGTGTTTCGCCTTTCATTTATTTTCGTAGAATAAGCAAGATATTGCTTGCGCAACTATTAAGTTCCCTCTTAGCGGTCTTGTATAGGCTTTTCCTTGCAACACATGATAAGCAGCATTACAGCCAAAAATTTCCTCACATACGACTTTAAATCTTGTATTTTCCATGATTTTATCGAAACACCCTAAAACATTCATCGATGTATGAAATGCTCCTTGTAGCAGATTAATATTCTGTATGTGCAAGTCTTGTGACTCATAGATGATTCTTGATGATTCCCAAAATAATGGCTGGTCAAACTTAACGATGAAAGGTTTTTTTATTTTAAATAAGAGATCCGGTAGATAACTCAGTGTTTAAAAGACACATTACATGTCACTAGGTGGCATATCAATTCTAGGTAAGAATACTACTTGATTTTTTTCGTAAATTTCATCAGCGGCTAGGTACAAAATTTCATAAACCCGGACCGGCTAGGTACAAAATTGGGAAATTTTAGTGATGTTTTCCATAGAAAGTCAATATTTAATTGCTGAAGCTTGACGATGATCAATTTTGATAAATATATTTCTAGTGAATTGTTTATCTTTGGATTATCACTTATCTTGAAATCGGTTAAAGACAACATTTCCTCATTACTTATACTTCGCCTTGTTACAACATAGCTTCGGAAAGAACCATTTTTTATGGTTGCAATCATACCCATGCCGTGAAAAGTAATTTTTCTATCAAGTGTTCTTAAATTGTTATCAACATTGTCAGCAACGAACAGTGTTAAACTACTTTCTTTTAACACAGTAAAGTGCTCTTCATAGTTTATTATCGTGTCACTTCTGACAAATTTCTTGGTAGGAGGAGCAGGGTTCTAAATTATGAAGTGAGTCTATTAGATATCTCGATTTAAACTGGTGATACATTCGTACTCCTAATTGAATTTGCAATGGTGCAATAACTGTACGAGTTCTGAATCTTGTACAATAGATTTGTTGATGGAGTTCATTTTTATGGAATTTCCCGAACGTTTGTGCACAAATATTTTAAAACTAGAAGGTAGGAACTGCTCAAAACTTTCATGTGACAAGTCATTAATTTGTGGATACGCATTGATTTTTGACATTAGTATACATTAATTTAGCCGCTATTTTGATAATTACGTTTTTTAACAGAATCAAATTAAATTTTAGGCTGCTCATGGTGTTCTCTCAAGATACTAGATGCTGTATCTCTTAAAGTAATCAAACATGATTTTTCAATATATATTACTATCAGTATATATTGACCCTATAATGTTGCTTAAGTTTTTTTTCAACCAACGAGTATTGTAACTTTTTGTTTTGTAAGCAAAAGAAAGTCATCTATTTTTTTTTTCTCAATTCTGTTAATGTTATTTGATCTTGAACATAAGTCTCAAAGTATTTTCAAGCTTTCAAACTTTAATAAATTCTTCATGTTGAATTGTGTTATGTTGAATTGTGTTATGTTGAATTGTGTTATGTTGAATTGTGTTATGTTGATTGTCATGTTGAATTGTGTTATGTTGATTGTCATGTTGAATTGTGTTATGTTGAAATGTGTTATGTTGATTGTCATGTTGAATTTTGTTATGTTGAATTGTGTTATGTTGATTGTCATGTTGAATTGTGTTATGTTGAATTGTGTTATGTTGATTGTTATGTTGATTGTCATGTTGAATTGTGTTATGTTGATTGTCATGTTGAAGTGTGTTGTGTTAATTGTCATGTTCAAATGTGTTATGTTGATTGTCATGTTAAATTGTGTTATGTTGATTGTCATGTTGAATTGTGTTATGTAGATTGGTTTAGCTATAATAGTTTAAGCATTCAGTAAACAATTCATTGTTTTATTCAGTTATTTTTTAGGAATTTTTCTACTGGTACGAAAATTTACGTTACATGTATTATGACAGACACAATCAGCAGCATGTAAATTTTCTCCAAAACACTTCAATTTTTCATTTCACCGATAAACCGCATTTGTTCTTTTATTACAAATACTATTAATTTTCAATATCACAAAACAAGAACCTTAGCTCTGTTTTGAAATTCGAGAAAGATTTAAAATAAGACGATGAGTTTTTTTCGAAATTTTCTTTAGCTTTCTATTTTCGTTTGGAGAAAATACTCCGTCGGTCAGTAAACTTCTTTCGACACAAAATGTACACTTTTCATCATACAGAGACAGTAATATGACAATCTCATTGTTAACTGCCGTTATAAATACCATCAACACCTATAAAGATTATGTTAGAATTAGTAAATTCAATTTTACATGTAAAATGACAAAAAATCAGTCGAAAAATTTTAATTTCTTTGAGAACCAGTAATAGTAAGATTTTATGGAAAAAATCAAAACATCACATTTTTGTGTTAAAGTTACTGTTAATTTAATATCTTTTAAATCTTCATTAAAAATAATGTAGGCTCCCTCCATAAAATTATATTTCTAATTTATACGACATTAGTTATTCTTCTTATAAAAATGATAATCAAAATACTCTTTACAGCCTTTGTGAGGCGAGCAAGCAGACCTCATTGCCAGTATAATAACTCATTTTCAGTACAATAAACTATGTTTGTCTGGCAGTAATTAAAAATCCCTTTAAAAATCAATAATAGTTTTTTTTTTAAATATTTTAAAGCTTTATACTGTTATAATTATGATTAATCTTATGATTAATCTTATGATTAAAGAGCAGCATCACAATAGCTGAATTCAACAATCACTTACAAGCTTATTAAAGATTTTTTCAATAGTGTATTGGTTTGATATGTCCTTGTAAACTCATAAAAAAGTCCCTTTTCCGGCACTCAGATTGCAGGGAATTTTGAGTATGGTTTAGAAGAATGTTCAAACTACCAATTAAGCTTTTAAAACAAAACTTTGCAATTTATTCAAAGTTAAGGATCCTTTCGGTCTATTTTTACAATATGGTAATATTGTTATGGAGAAGTAATTTTAAAAGTAGACGTGATTGTATATTTTAAAGTTCAAGATGCGCGCTTATCGCGTTATTTATTCTCAAAACAATTTTTGTGGATCCGAACCACTTTTTGATGACTTTAAAGCAATGCACGTTTATGAAATAAATATTTTTAATACTCTTTTCTCCATATTTAGAAGTAAAAATAATACTGCTCCCAAAGCTTTTGAGAATCTCTATAGATTAAAAATCTTTCCTAACTATAATTTACGTTATTATAATTAATTATTCGAACCTCTATTTAAAATAAAGAAATTCTTATCTTTGTATTTCTTATCGTGGATCATATATTTGGAATAAACTTATAATCACTCATAAAATAAACATGGATACATCCATTTTTACTTTTATAACAGTTTTCCTCTTTTCACTACATTTTTATATATTTGAATATCATTAATTAGTTTTTTAGATTATAACATGAAAACATGGACGTTGTAATATCCAATGTAAAGGATAATCAAAAAAATTATTATTGCATTTCATTTGGTAATGACTCGATTTTGAAACTTAAAATTATCAAAGTTTTATAATAATTGAGTTTTAATTATAGCCACCTTGACTTTAAAAATTTTGATAAAGCGTAGAGCTTCACTCCTAAAACGCTCTGACAATTTTTTACAATATAAGAAAGTGGACCAGATGTCCATCTGGTCATCAATTTTTCAAGTGGTTTTAAGTTCTAATTTAATGTCAATAGAGGTACAATCTGAAAAAGATTATCGAATAACGCTGTTTTGGACACTACTATCATATATCAGACAGTTAAAAAAAAAAAAAAAAAAATTTAAGTAAATTTTGGCTTTGCAGCTTGAAATATAACTATAGAACCATCAAGTACCACCTATAGAACCATCTATAGAACCTCCTATAGAACCACTTAGCCATGGCAAACTCTACCACAGACCTTGCAGACGTGACAAGATTTTCAAAGCTGATGCCTGATTTAATTCTACGGTAAAAATGATGTCACGGCCTGGTTATACCTGGACAATGCAAAAAACTCTTCTTCATAGTGAATTTAAATGGTTTTATATAGAGTTCGCAACAGAAAAGTAAAATTTGTGGTACTGGTATGAAGTGCATACTATTTATTTAATATTATAATATTTTAGAACAATCATTCAAGTAAAATTTTATTTTCTTAGTTTCGAAATTAAATGGTGTATTTTACTTATCTCTGAATAATTTATTGAAGACAACTTGATTTTCGAGCTACAACAGGAAGTAAATACATGTCGATTTTTTTCAGCTGTGCAAAATGCCATTAAAATGCTGTGTGCAAAAATGAAATTCAAACTATGATTCTCTACAAGAAAGAAAGAATCTGTTTAAAGATTTCCAAATGATGAATCTGAAAAGAAAAGATGGATTGATAGTATTCCACAAGCAAAACTGACTGGTACTAAGTATGCTGCAGTTTTTAGATTTACCTTTTTTTGATAGACGCACCTATTTTATAAATGCTAAGACAGTGATAGAAAAGCTCAATGTTTTCAATACTAAATTGTCATTTGGAATGAGTTTAAAGTTAGATGAAGTAGAGGACAGGATTGTGACGTATGTACTCATGATTTGAATGAAAGTCAGGCTTTCATTCTTGATGACCTAGCAGATTTACCAGGCATAATTTACCCTCGACTCTGCTTTTACATTAATTTATATTGCTGGTTATATCTCAAAACAAAACCTGCAATTACTCAAACAGATGTTATATTTCTATATGTAGAAAAACAGAAACATTGCACAAAAACATAAGGATCAAGGTGCTCTCAGTTTTCCCAGTTATAATTTGGTTCAATGGGTCATATATAGCTTTATTTTTTTCAATTAGGTTTCTGGTAGCATTTGCAGAGCTTTTTTTAATTACAATATTTTTACACGCAGCAGAGAAATACAAATTTAATGTCGGAAAGAAAGAATGCAGAACTTTATCAAAAATTTTTATGAACATCTCTTCAAAAGTAGCTACATACGCCAAGAAGTAAAAAATAAGCTAAGATGAGGTTTTAAAATTATTAACATCTTTATAGTTTTTAGTAATTCTATCTTATTTTTAAATAGATTTTATTTTTATCAAATAAAAATGGTAAGTTTTTTCTCAAAAAACCTCTGAAGTTCAAAAATATTTTGAAAAGCCTAAAATAAGCACATAAAAAAAAAAAAAAAAAAAATACAATTAGTCTTCGGCTTTAAAAATCCTGTCACGTCTGCAAGGCCTGTGACAGATTTGGCCATTTAAAGAACCTTTTAAGATGACCTTTATCTTTTTTTTTTTGGTAAATGTACAACTCACAGTAAAATAAATTGGGATATTATAATGCTAAATAGGATAAGATGCAACAACTAAGATCTAACGAATAATGTTGTAGAATCGAATACAAAGCTAGGTTAAGTTATAGCTGATTTTAAAATGAAAATATGTTTTGAATTTGAAAGTTAATATTTATTCTCTTTTATTAATTCTTCACCAATGCAATTCAGAAAATCTTAAACATTAAACAAACGCTAGGAAGATGAAAAGTGCGTTTCAATCTCAGGTTCTAAACTTGTGCCACATAAAAGATCCACTGTATCATTAGAAGATATCGTTTTTTATTTTGGGTTTCGTTGCTCAGAAACATTTGATTTTTTATACAGTAGGAAAACAACCCAATTCTGAAATTTCCTTTTCTTTTATTTTTACATGAAAATTTAGGACATAATTACTTAAATGTTGCGATGCGTTACCCTTTATAATTTTTTAGAAAAGACAAACTTTCTTAAACTATTGTTTCTTGTATTAGCTTTTAAGTCCTAATTCTTGATAGTTTTTTGTCTAGATGTCCTTTTTATAGCACTAGTTATAGTAAGTGGCTCTCTGCATTTCATATTTTCTATTTTATTTTATTTTAATTTAATATTTGATTTGTAAGTTATATACTAGTCTAAAACATTTGATTTATATATGGTCTATAAAATTATGCTTGTATTGATTTTAGCGCTTTATAGATATGACATAGCCGTTTAACACACGCATTTATTTTAAGAATACTCTTATAAGAAACTCGTTTGTAACAATTTTTATGGAAGTTATACTGGAAGCCCCATTGCAGGTAAACACCAAATACTTTTATGCTGAATCGAACAGTTTATCACTAATATGTGTTTTAAATTCAAACCTTTTGTAAAAATATACAAAACATTTCAAATTATGTGCGAACTTTGTGTATCGCAATATGAAATGAAAACAAACTAAGTAAGTCAAAACAAGTCAGTTTAGTGGTAAGGAGAGGAAATATGAAATCGAGAAACAAGACAACGTTTTTCAAGTTTGCCTGAAACAGAAGTTTGAAAGATAAAGGGATAAAAGTATGTAAAGAATCTCACTGTAGGATATTTTAAATGCTAAGATTTCATAGCTGGTTTTAAAACAAGAATAGATTTTGGTATAATTAAATGTGTCATGATTCCAGAGAAATGTTATTCCAAAGACAACATTTTCACACAGTCTAGTCTACATCCATCTCCATTACTCGATTATACGATTCGATTGTTCGATTATTTTAACGTTGGGCCAGTAAATAGTTTTACGAATTGTTTTGTTATAGAAGGGTCCGCGGGTTTGGTTTTGATGTAGTTAGAGCCTCCAATTGAGCTTACGGTAAAGAACTTCAGTGACAGAAGCAAAAGACTTAACCGCTCGGCCAGACAACTACAACACTACATACACTAGCATTCCTCTTGGATGCATTAATATATTAATAAGATAAATCAAACATGGAACAGTTTTATCTGATAAGGCAATTCGCCATTCCCTCTATTCCGTGAAACTGAAATGCATTGTGGTACTTGTATACAACATAATCAAGACAAACTACGTCGGAAGCAAATTTAGTGTAAATATCACATCATTCGTAGCAATCTTTATTTTAGAACAGATTGAGTAACAACCCAAGTTATCAAGTTTTTTTTCAAAACTTATCTGATTCTGCTAACAATGATTTTAACGTTTCAATTGAGCATCAGACTGTAGTCTTTTCAATCCAAGAGATCGTTTTTGTTGAAACTAAAGAAAATAAAGTTCAAACCAAAAGAGGAGGCATAACATGCTGCGTACCAATGTGCTACAACAACTCAAAAAGGAAACCTAATTTTTCGTATTATGTGATACCCAAAAACCCATCTAAACGAAAGAGATGACTAACTTTAATCAGTAGAAGAGATCCTTGCATGGAGTTTGTTCATTTCATTTTCAAGGAGGAGAAAAAACATAAATGAACTGTTTTCCTACTATTGTTCCTAAAGCAGTAACTAACTGAGGTTTAACGAAGAACAAAACTAAACAGTACTGGAGGCAAACAGCAAGCTCTATCAGCAGTTAACAGTCGTGAGTCAGAACATATAGAAGTAAAAGAGCTTTCTGAGGTAGAGGAAGAGAAGAAAAAAAATAAAATCACAGTTGGAATCAATGAAATTAAAAAACTATAAATTAAAAAATATAATAACTAAAGATACTGCAATAAATGAAATAAGTTTAGTTAAAAAATATAACAACTAAAGATACTGCAATAAATGGAATAAAGTTTACTATAGACAGATTTAAACATAATGAAGCTCATTTTAAATGTTTTACTGGATTTGAGTCCTGCGGAATATTTAAAGTTTCAATGAATTATTTGGCACCTGCTGGAAGGAAACTTATTTATTGGGGCTTACATATAAACTTCAAAAAAACATGTGATGAAAGTTACAACAAAAGAGGCGGTAAATGACTAATAAGTACCGAAGAAGATTTATTTCTGACTTTAGTTCGAATGCGTTGTGGAATTTTGGTTAATGATATGGCTGTAAGATTTAATATTTCAACTAGTAATATCAGCAGAATTATATGTGTAGATTTCTTGCATTCACAACTGCGTATGCTACCGATATGGGCAACAAAGCATAGCGTTACCCAGACCATGCCTAAGTCATTTAAAATAGATTATCCAACAACAGAGTACCCAACAACACGAGTAATACTTGATTTTACAAGTATTAGTGTTATGACCGTGGGTTTGAAATTTAAAACGATTTATCAAAAGTTGTTTTGTTCAATATTCTTCCATTTTTAAATGTGAATTCTCAGTTAAGCTTAGAAGAAGAAATTGATACACAAAAAATTTCTTCTGTTCGTGTGCATGTTAAAAAAGCAGTAGAGAGTGTAAAAAACTCTCGCATTCTCTAACCATTTTTGTTAATTTCTATGCCACCACAAATAAACAAAATCTAGGTAACATGTTGTTATTTAGTAAACTTTTTGCGACAACTTGTTCCAGGTACAGACGATTAAAAATTTCATCTACATATA
>JAUZNK010002659.1:0-11335 GCA_035046665.1 Euphysa ruthae | reverse complement strand
TGTTGAACTGATTTGATAGGACAAATTTGTATTTCGGTTGGACTTTGTCCGATGTCCGACCGTTATATCGAGGCTTGCTTTAAGATTTTATTAACCCTTCCCAGTCTCAGTTTAAATCGGCAATGTGTCTCAACTAAAAATCACGTTTTCTTAATTACTTTACTTTACTTTACTTAAATGTCTATAAAAATTGAACTTCTATTCACTTAAAAAGTTACAGCTCATTGTTTTTCTAATATAACCAGCTGATAATATATTCAAACATTTACAAGTCATGTGACCAAAAATCTCTGATTTTTTTTTTTTGAAAAATGCAGAAAATAAACATGGAAGATGGTTAAAAATAAAAAATGAAAATGGTTATTCATATATATCTTGACAGGCAATGTAGACAAACTAAATACAAAACAAGTGAAAAAATTGCAAGTAAAAACCTTCATCAGAACCTAAAATACTCCAGAGTGCAGATCTAAGATCTCATTAATATCAACACACATTTTTTTTCGGAGCTGCCATTTCACTTAAAATCAAACAACAACTACTTCTCTACAGAAAATACTATTTATAAGCAATTTTCAGCATGCTGCGGCAAAATTAATATAGAAGTAATAAATCAAAACAAGATCAAACATTCCAGGGTGAAGGCCAAAAATGGGCCGTAATACAGATCCTTTATCCACTGGTCAAAAATCCTGAGCCGTACTACAGACAATTAGACCGGAAAGGGTTAAATAAGCTAAATAAAACTAAATAAGTTTGAGTTCTAGTAACAATTGAAAAATGAAAAATATGAACCAATGGACTAAATTGTATTTAGATTTTGTTCTAAACTTAGACTGCAAATAAGAATAATCAAGAAAAAAATAAGGAAAATTTATTTAGCAGTAATGTAAGAATAATAAGAAAATCCAAAATGAGAAAAAAAATTTGTTTTCATCCAACATGAAAGCACAGCATAATGTTATTAGAAAATTTTTTTCTATGTAGTCATAGCAATGGCACAAACATTTTGCATACCAATACAAATTTTATTCTTTCCTGAGCAGACCTTTGTTAGAATAAATTAGTTAAACAGCAAGGTAGAATTTTATCGAATGATGAGTTAGATTGCAATTCAAACCAGGAATAGTGCGTAATACTTAATGCTAACCCTGTGACTCTTGCAAGAAACTACAAGTATAAATTATATATAATGTTTCTATAAAACTGCATACTGTTTGTTAATGGCCCACTTGATGAAACCATATATCATGCAATTCATCAAAAGCTAAGAGAATGAGTGTGAGTCATTCTGTTATTTCAAATTAGGATTCTTAATAACTTCACAAAAATGAAAATACCAGTTTTAATCAACTTATGACACAGACCTAAAAGTGTAAGCTTACAAATTGAAAACAAACAACCTGTATGAAAAATCATAAAATATAATCACAAGAAAACTTATTTGAACCTGAAAAAAAAAAAATTAAACTGAGAATAAAAATTTAAGCATCTCATAAATTTAAATTTTATACTTTTTTTGGGTGATTGAATATTATTATATTATATATATATATATTATATTCTTTTAGTAATGACTTTAAACAGTTCCCATAAATAAAGTACATTGTTCAAAAACACTATATAAGAAAAATATATTAATTATATATCTTCCTTAAATACTAGAGTGGAACATAAATTAGAGTAAATGGTAGAGGAAAGAAAACTAAAGAAGGAAAAAAAAACCTTGTAGCAGAAGATAGTAAAATAAAAAATTAACATAAATTTAGTTAAAACAAAACAAAAAACAACTTTAAATGAGAGAGTATAGGTTGTGTTGGTACATAAAAGTCCAAAAAGAAAAAATGCCATGTCACGACCTGTCAAGTATCACAGTGAGCCACAGTAGTATATTGAAAATGCAGAAAGGAATTTACAGTTATAAAGTAATAAAGAAACAGAAGAATAGAAACACTTTATGTTAAAAGTTTAGCTAGTGTAGTTTTTTTAACAAAGCTTTCAAATTTAGGTCTCACAAGGTATAGTATAGTATAGTATTTGGAAGTATTTGGAAGTTTTTCTTTATTAAACTTGTTCCAACTAAAAATTTATCTATAAAAGACAGAATCCGATTTAAAGGATGTCCTTACTTTTAGTAAAGAAGCTATGGAATACAATTGGATCTTTTTTACTCAATAAGTCATATACAAACATGATATTTTGAAAGAGTACCTGGTTATCAAGAGGCAAAACATGAAGATTGTTAATAAAGAATACTAACAGGGCCATCATTAGTTTTGAAATAAATAGTTCCAATAGCTTTGTTTTGTTTGTTAATAGTTTTCTTTTGCATGCTAATAAACTTTCCTTGTTGCAACAAAACCAATGTCCAAAGTTGACATCAATATAAAAGACTAAACTGAAAAATAGCAGAATAAATAGATTTTATTGCAAAAGATCCAAATGAGTGTCTAGATCTTAGTTAAAAGTTAAACATCTCTAGAAAGTTTCATTTTAACCATGGTAATCTGGGATTGCCAGTTAAGATTATCATCTAGAATTAGACCAAAGTATTTAAACAATTTACTGAGATAAAGTTTTTGATCAGATATGCGAAAACTTAAATTAGTGGTTATTTCTTTGTTTTGATCTAAATATTATGACTTTTTTTTTTGCATTGAGACTTATTATGTTAGCTTATGTCAGCCATTCAGTTAATAATCTTAAATCATAATTCATTTTTCTATTTAATTCTGGGAGCTACCAAATAATGACAGATTGGTGCAATCAGCAAACAGTAGAGAATCATAATAATGAAGACATTTGTAAAGGTTATTTATGTAGATCAAAAACAATAAAGCCCTAAAAATGAGCTTCAAAGCACTCCATAGTTTTTCTTGATGATTTTGAGTTTCCTATCTTAGTGTATTGGTCTTTCACTCAAATAAGACTTTAACCATTTATGACTCAGACCTCTTACTCCGTACCTAGGAACTTTATTAAGCAGAAATTTACGACTGACAGTCGTAATTTGAATATCGAACGCTTTCTGGAAATCAAAAATACACTGAAAGCAAAAGCACCTTTATCAATAGTTTCTTGAATTTTTTTAATCGTATCAATGAGAGCATGGTTTGTGGAGTGACCATTTCTAGAGCCAAACTGGAGATCATAGATGAGATTAATACTTTATGAAAAAATTTAAAGTCTATTCCTTACAATCTTTCAATAATTTTAGAAATACTTGATAATAAAGAGATTGGCCTATAACATTTTATCTCCTTTTTTTAAAACTGGAATAGCCTCAGCATGGATGTTAATTATCTTGAGTAAATTTTTCTAAGGAAAGGTCTACGTCATTGTCATCAAATATACAAATACACATGGCACCCTGAATAGGTCAAAACATCCTCACACTCAGTGAACCATCAGTAAGTTCAAACCAAAATAAATCTCTGATAATAAAAACAGTAAAAGCAGTAAAAAAAATAACGAGTTAATAGATTCATATAATGTTCAAAAATGAGCAATTTTAGCATAGAACTAAAATTCTCATGAAATTTTAGAAAAGTGAAAAATCCTTATTCTATTTACATATTTCAAGTTCATTCCTCTTTAGGAAAATTTTCTTATCAAAGTTCTCTAGTCTTGAGAAACAAATGAATTTACCATCAATCATCCTAGTAACTAAACTTCAATTAATGACAGCAAACACGAAATTGACAACCTTTTTTCCTGTTTCTTCGTTTATTTCTTTAGGAGCATACTTTTGGCACATTATCTGGGTATTTAATCACCTTTACGTAAGATCTAAAAAGGTTAAGATATTTATCTTTGCTTTCTTTCTGTCAACAATAGTTCCATAGTAGTAAATTTGACAATCATAGTTTTTGACTCCACCTCATTTTCAACTTTAGGCTTTCCAATTCTATGTGACCTGTCAATAACAACACCAGGAATGTTAACTTTCAGAGTTTAAACAATTCTTTACATTTATGGAGAGATTTTTCAGAGCTTTTATTTTTTCAGTTTTAATAACATTGATTTGTAGACATTTTCCTTTCATAAAAGCCATTCCGTTTTGCTTTAATCATAAGTTTAAATTGGAAGTACATGAAAATGAATATAAAAAGCGATGTCTATGTAGAAGATTTTGCGAGCTACAGGCAATTATCAAAGATGCCAAGACCACATGCATGTAAAAAGACAAGTCCTTACAAAGCTAATAGGAAGATAACCAGGTATAATAAAGTCAGACAAACTTATGAAAGGATCGAGGTCTGTTTCACAAATTGCTCAGAAATATGATGAAAAAAATTACTGTGAAGACCTCAAATGTTTGTGAATGAAAGAGATACAAGTTTGGGTGATGTTTCACATTTTGATATTAGTAATTATCATAATTGATAATTATCACTATCAAAATTGATTTTAAAAGAAGTCTGCCTAGTTTGAACAACTTTAACAGAAAGATAGCTTAGTCTAATATTTTGCGCGTCAATTTTGAAACTTTTGCCTTAGCAAAAGCAGTGTTGTGGACTCAGAGAAGCCATTATGGCATTTATAATTGCTTCAGTGTCATGTTTTAAGTGAACACAGCTAATGTTATGGGTTAAGGGAACTTATCTACTATATAAAAATAAAAAAAATCTTATTGAAATTAACATCATTATGGAGTAAAGATTAAAACATAACAAAAGAACAATAGGAGAATATTGGGCAAAACCAGCAAGCTGAAACAAATTACCGTATAAAAGCAGGAGTGTAACTGTAACAAACATTTGCCACCATATTGTATAAAAATGAGAGATGTGTTTTTATATCCTTGGTAGCCCAGTAAGAAAAATATTCATTCAGTAAACCTTGGTCACCACCTAAAATTTAAAATCAATTTTACAGAATATTATTGTTGAAACACTATTAATATTTCTTACCATCTTTAATTTCTTCTGTAAATTATATAGCATAACAACTATAAAGAATTGCATAGTTTTGTTCAAAACTACAAAAACTGCTATTCAAAATTACATCTGATATAAACCTAGTCACCAACCAACAAACCGCCTTCAGGTCTAAAATACCACAGGAAAACCCAATAGGGATACATGCTGCATGCACCTCCTAATAAAGCTATGAAATAATTAATTATTTGAAAGAAGTGCTTTCACTGACAAAGGCTAAGCCAAAAATAAAAAGTTGTGTTTGCCTTTGTAGCAAAGAGTTCAAGGAAAAGCAGAATTTTCTGTAAGACATATGTGGCTGTCCAGTGTAAACTTGATATGTTGGGTCTTTTTATTGTTATTATTAATCGGGAAGTGAGGTTTGGAAATTTTGTTCAACAAAATTTTATAAGCTTCAAAATTAAGATGTATAAAACATGTTTAAAAATCCTATTTTGGACCAGTAGAACCCAAGATATGGCCATTTTTATAAATGACACTGTGTAGAAGATTGGAGTTTTCCGTGACAGAATGAACGCGAGAGTATATTTTATGACAGTCAGATCTTAACAAACATTTAACTAACATTTTTACAACAATCATGAACTCTTGTTTAGCATTTAGATGCAATAACAAGTCATTCTACAAAAGACCTGATCCAAAAAAGGATAAAAAAAGAGCTACCCGGTGGGAAATGTTTTTGGAATGCACATAATTTTTTTGCTAGAATAGATAGAGTAATGTGCAGTGATCATTTTCATGTTGACTGCTTTAAACGTGATATGAAGTATAAATTAATGTCCCATCTGATGAAAACTAAGAAATAAGAGTTTATTCCTGGATCTGTACCAACCGTAATTTTTTATAAAGAAATCAATATGGAGGGTACAATGGCTAAAAAGTTGTCAGCATCACATAAACAAACTATAGAATTGGAAAGACCTCAGGTGAGTAAATCCATGACATATGATTATGTCTTTCTTATCAAAATGTGGGGAAGTTTTTATTCTTGAATCGAAAAACAACAACATTAAAAAATATGAAACTTTTCTGTTTTTTTTCTTCAGTTTGTTTACTCTGCTGGGTTGGTTTTATATGAATGAACGGTGACAATCATTTTCTATGATCACATACTGGCCACATCATTCGGGATACTGTTCCCGTATTTTTCGTACCACACAAGAAGGGATTACTACTTTGTGTCCTCTTCCAAGGGTTTTGTAATTTTTTCTGTGGTATATAGCTTAGTTTTAAAAAAAATATTAAGTAAAGTAGGAAAAACCATAAAAAATTCAAGTCATTAATAAGTTGATTCTTTTACAAATTTTAAAATTTTCATCTTTAATTTCATTCCAAAAACTGTTATAAAAATTTTAAAACAAAATTGAAAACCAATTGACAAAATGCTGAAAATAATTGGATAGTAAGGAACTCAATTACAGCATCTAAGGAGTCAGACAAACTGTTTCTTACCATCAAAGCTGCCTTTTTTTTCTGCAAGTTCCAACAATCCATCAAAAGTTTCTTTAGAAGGCTTAAACACAAATACTCCTGTATTAAAACAATCTGGCCAACCAATATCTGGTGCAGCAGACAGTTCTTCTCGCCGAAACAATTCATCAACATTTTGCAGAACCAATGTATCAGCATCAAGAAATACACACTTATCAAATTGGATAAGATTCCAAGCCTGAAGTTTGGAAAATGTACATGCCAATTCTGGTCTTTGCATTAAAACCAGATTTGCAGGATCAGAACTTTCCATTAAATTAATATCAATTAATTTATCCCAGCAAACAGATAGTTCTTGTCTACAAAAAAGAAATTTTAAATTAATAAAAAGAATATATAGACAGGATAGCGATTTAATCTCTAAAGGTCAAAGACCTGGCCAAGCATGGACGAATTGAATCTTTTTAACAAATGCTAGCTCAAAAGGACTATGATTGCTGCAAAATGATGAAAATTAACAAGTTAAAATAGCAACTGAGCATGAAAATATTTTTACCTTAATTTGTTGAAAAAGTGGCTAGTTTTCATTTTTTTTTTTTTCAGCCAAACTCTTTCTCCTTTGAGAATGTCCGTACACTAATTTGTTACTTACTTTTTAGCGTCGCTGACTCCATCAGTAATTAATAACACAAGCTGTCTTTCTGTGTTAGTATTTCTCAATGACCTTCCCAGAACCAGTGCACCATTGGCATACTGATCGTTAGTTGCTAAACTCACATATGCTTCAGCCATTTTGTGTACTTATAATTCTAAAGAAGAATTGAAGTTCTAAGAAATACGTTAAGACCATTGTTAACCAATCTTCAGTTCATAAAAAAATGTCCATATATTAACTAAACATTGACTAAAGTACCACAATTTCATTGATTTATGTTTCAAAAAATCAGAACGTAGGCTAATTTTAACAGAAAAATTTATATTAGATATTTTTGCTTAAGCTTTACCCTTTTAATTAAATTAATATTTTTTTGAAAATATATATATTTATCACATGCGTACTTGGTGTTATCATCAGCAAAGTTACAAATCTCAGATTCAAGTACAAAAAAGAACATATCGTTAATAAAATTATTAAATAAAAGTGGTCCAAAATTTCTGTCACTTCTGAAGAAGACAAAACAAAGAGTGTTGGGTAGAAAGCATTTCCGAAAAACTACAAAGAAGGGGAGAAAACTTATCCGCAAAAAAAATCAGTTATATATTTGCTGAAAGAGAATCTTTTCAAACAATTTTTCGAGCAGTACACAAGATGCTGATGGGACGATAATTCCCTTCATCCGTGTTATCCCCTTTTTTATGGAGAGGAATGACATCAAACCATTTCAACTGATCTGGGAAGATACAATTGTTAATTGATGTATTTGTGCAATAACAAATGGAAGGTTCACGTGTATATGACATGGTGTTCAAAAGCCATTAGCTTAATAATGATGTCATGAACTTCATTTGGTATAACATGAGAAAAATTAACGGGGTTTATATTGGGGTGGTTCCTTCTGATTGAACAAATAATAGGATGGGTATCAAATATTTTGACAGATCGTAAAATAGGATCTATAGAATATTGAATTTGATACCCATGTACAAATTTTTAATACACTAGTTATGTTAGTATAATAAGAATTAAATATATTCACAATACCCTTCTTGCAAGAAATAAAAATATTATTACCAAGAAGAATTCTTTCATTATTAAAGAGGTTTTACTAGAAATAAATTGTTTGCAAGCATCACAAAAAGATATCTTTCCCTCTTTTATTTAAATATTACCAAACAACAAGATTTTGCTGTCTATTAAAAGCAGCTTGGTCAGTAGGAAGGCCTGAACTATTAGCTTAACTCTTTAACACAGCCCTTTTCGTAATTTCTTTGCTTGGAAACAAAAGGCTTGATACCATGTAACATATTTTACCTGAGAGTAGCGCGTTTGTTTAAAACAGATTTTAAAATTTCATCATAAGTACTATAATCATAACAAAAATTTGATTTAAATTTAGATATTTGCTTTTAAATATAGAAAATATCAAATGATAATCACTTAGAATCGTTTCTATGGAATGGGAATGTGAAAAAGAGATTTAGCATTCGTCAAGATTAAGTCAATACAAGTGAATATTTAAAAAAAATCTTATTTTTAATAAGATTAAAAAAAAAAAACAGAGAAATTGGATAAAGAGGCGAACTTATGTCGAAGAGAAATTATGTTATAAGAAATTAGACATTGTTATCATATTTAATTAAACATGAAAAGTCATCATTGATATTAGAACCGGAGTTGATAGAACTAAAATTTATCTGTGTGGCTTTTGTTCTTTCCCAATTTGTATGCAATTTTCTCTTATTGAGGTGATCGAGAGGACTGATGTTGTCATGAGAGCTGTATCCAAGTTTTTCATCACTAAATTTTGAAATAAGGTAAACATTTGCCTCATCCCCTTTACCTCTAAGCTCATTGCCATGTAGAAAAATTCCAGATACGAAAACAGATTTGCAATTTGGTAAAAGAAACTGCAAGGGAAATGATTTCATTTCAGATTTGACCTGGGGTTTTATCGGATCTAAGATCATTAGTACCACAATTGATAAATAAACTTGCTGGGAAATTTACCAGCTGCATATTTTTCATGTGGTCTGTTATGCATCGGGTCGTTTCTCTCAACCATAATATTTAACTGAAACATTTTTATTTCTTGATAACGGCTTGCTATCTTGTTATCTTTATTTATGTGTTAGCATGGAGTCAGCGATGATACATTTTTTTTTCGACGTTGTGATCAGGAGCAGCAATGCCTGAAAATTATTATTACCGTTATTATTAACATTATTACGATTATGATCATGATTATTTTTATTGAAAGCATTACCATTTTGTACTTGATCATTATTAAGTTGAGAATTTTTTTTCGAGTTGAATAGTTGTTGCGATTGAAGTTTGTGTTAACATTTATTTCAGATTTTGGATTGTCTTGATGACGAGCAAGAATTATATTAGTACATATATTATTATTACTATTATTTAATGACCTTTTATCATTAATTAGCAATTTTATTATTGATAATAATTCATTCCTCAGAAAATTAATTTGATCCTTTAGCTCAGACACATGGATACCAGTGATATTATCCAAATTCCCAATCGAGTTGTGTTGCATTGTAAAGTCAATTGTAAATTTATTCAAACAATCAGTTGTATCGATAACAAGATGAAGCAAAGTAAATCATGTATAACAATCGCTTTTTATTAGCCGATTTTAAAAATAAAATTTATCTTTCTTCAAAGAAATACATTCATCTATTTTAAGAAGATCCTCCTAATTGTTGTTTGCAGCTTTACGTCCTTCAATTACCTCATTGTACCTGTTTTGAATGCCCCCGCATATACATATACAGACTTTAGGGACACTTAATATAGATCGGGAGAAAATCCCAACACCACACAAAAAAATAAATCACAACCAGACTTCTTTCATTACCCACATGGCGATACTCTCTTCACAGAGCAAGCAATATATCAGCAGCAAAATAAAGTCATAAAATAAGCCTGTCACAATGTGAAAGGCAACTGATCAATTCATCAAAACCCTAATATTTGGGGTCAGACACAGACTCTGTATGTAATTGGTAGTAGACCAAGTTGATTTTACTGCACGGATGTATTTCCTATCAATAAACCCCTGGGGGAAAACCAACTCAATTCAATCAAAAAGCCACCTAGCACAATTTTCCAATAATCTCATATAACAACATGTACAGCAATACTGTAGATATTGAGAGTGAAATGACATTAGTAGTTAATTTAGCCAAAATAAAAGTTGAAGGACACAGTTAAATTTAATGTAACCTCCGTTTTGGTCGATTATTAGTAATTAATTATTATTATTAGCCGTTTTTATTTCTAAGTATATAAACAGTTAGTGATTAAATTTGAGAGTATACTCTTCCATTACTTTAGACAAGATATTCATATCTATCTAGACTAACCACGATATTAACATGTTTTTAAGTTTCTGGTTTTTTCAAAATAATTAATTATTAAAGATTCAACTTTGGAATGGGGGATTCGTGCAGCTGTGCTGCTGTAAATAACGTTTTTTTTTTTTTTTTATAAATTGTGTTGCCTCCTAAGTTTATTTTTTTATTTGTTAGTATATATTAGGCCTGAATTTATTTTATCTATAGGTTATTATACGTTCTAGTACTGTTAACTAATGTTAAACATACAGTTGAATTGAATTGTAAAAATGTTGCTAAGTTTTCGTTTTGATAAATTATTATACTTGTTTGAGAAACGGGATTATTAAAAAAAAATTCGGGCAAGCTGATTGGCTGTTTAAAAAAAAAACAGTTTAATGGCACATTTATAAATGTGAAGCGTTAATTAACGCTTCGTGTATTGATTTTGCTAAAATGGAATAGATATACATTATTACAGATTTACGAATTACATATTTTTTATTCACAAAATATGAAAGAAAATTTGCTAATAGTATATAAAAAATTATAAATATCACTAAGAATTTTCTTTTTTTGCAACTGGAGCTCATTTGTCAATAACTCGAAAAATTCTCTATAAGTCAGGAAGTTTTTTTTTGTTTGCTGACTCCGCAGAAAATTCGACAATTCAGGCGAAATTAGCTAAATTTCGTGCCGAAAATCTTACTTTTAATAATAAAAATAATACTTTTCATATATGTTGTCAGTTAATGTTGAGTTTTGAAGCCACAGTATAAGGAAATTTGCCACGTGGGTATTTTAAGGTTAGCGATTGGTTATAAATATTTTGTTTTTTATGTTATTGTTTACATTTTTTCAAAAAGGAACGTTTGTGTCAGTTAATGTTGAGTTTTGAAGCCACCGTATAAGGAAATTTGTCACGTGGGTATTTTAAGGTTAGCGATTGGTTA
>JAUZNK010002658.1:0-11336 GCA_035046665.1 Euphysa ruthae | reverse complement strand
CAAAGCTCTATATATATATATATATATATATATATATATATATATATCATGAGTTCGCTGCAAGCTATTTAAAGAAGTATAGCTTTAGGGTTTAAAGGCACAGTTATACTGTTAAGTTACATCTAGTGATATAGGTATGTTTAGGGTATAAAGCGACTGACATAGCCCTCATAATTGTAATATTGTTCATTTGCAAACAAAACTTTTATTAATTTTTACTGTTTCCGTAAAGTGCACAAGCGCTTTGCAGCAAACTCGGTATTTAACACAAAGTGATATTTAGGTATGTTGTTTGGAGTTTTATGTCGCTCAATAACTTCATTGTATCTGTTTTGAATGTCCCCACATATACACAGGCTTTAGGCACACTTATAGATCCGGAGAAAATCCCAGCACCATACAAAAAATAAAACACAACCAGAGACTTATTAAGATAACACTGTGGCAATGTCAAAGGCAGCAGAAAAATTCAGCAAAATCCTAATACTAGGGGTTGGACACAGGCTCCGTATGTGATTTGGTAATAGACCAAGTAGATTTTTCTTCCCGGATGTCCTTCCAATCAACAAACTCCTGGGGAGAAACTAACTCTATTCAATCAAAAAGCCACCTAGTGCAATTTTCCAGCCCTCACATAATATGTACAGCAATATTGTAGCTATTTAGAGTGAAAAGATATTTTCAGTTAATCCAGCCAAAATATAACCATTTACACAAGTATAACTTTAAAGCATAATTAAAAATCTAGCATAGCAAAGTATTAGTAATTATGTAAGTAAATATTTATTCTGCTATAAACAATTATATATACATAAGCTATGAAGTTTAAAAAAACAAAACAACTATAAACAATAGAATTATGGCAAGGATAGGCACACAAATTGTCTGTCATAACAATATTTCCACTGCAGTCCCGCTATACATCACACACTCACAAAACATAGAGATTGATTCAGTCGAACCATAGTAAAAATCTATTATGCCTCGATGCAAAAACACCTGGAAGAACACCTGTAAACGCCCACTAGGATGACCAAAATAAACCTGGTTGATATTACATCATACTCCTCTCACAAAATAAAGTCAACACAAATTGTTGATAATATAAACACCATAATTTGGAAAATTTATGCAATGATAGGAAGAGGTGGAGAGAGGTAGCGAGGAACATGAAGTTATAATGCATAGTGTACGTGTCTTTTTTACAGAATTATAGTCTAAATGTATTAGGTCTGCAAACCATATCCTGAGATGTAAAAACTTTTGATTGATTATATTTCATTAAAAAGCCTGTTCCATATAAAGGCACATTTTGATGAAAGATAATTTTTTCACCTGGTAGATCTTCTCACAGGTTAACCTAAAGTTCAGATACATTTTTAAAATGATGTGTAAAAAAAGAAGCACATAACAAGGAAACGCGCATTTGATGTACCGTTGTCCAAGTTTCTGGACCCAAAGTTGCAAATAATGATTTATTAAGACAAAACATACTAAATGAGACATTTAGTTAATTAATTCATGTCTTTCGATTGAATATTTCGTATATGGATTGCATAATTTACATAAGTTACCTAAAAAAAAAAAAAAATAAAAGCCTTGATTACCTTTTCATGTTTAATTTCGCTCTAAGTAGAATAAGTAGTTAAGCCCAGGCCGCAAAACAAAGATTACTGATTGAAAAACACCACTAATCCTGTCAAACGCATTATTTTGTAAATGATTAGGCCTGCAAAATACATATACCAAACTAGCATCTGATTTCAGGTTACATAAGGGTATATCTAGCCTAAGATGACTGTTGCTGCATAGAGAGATTCTTCTATTTTCAGAAATTTTAAAGATTTCAGACATGTAATCTACTTTAGGTCTACTGGAGAATTTAAATGCATGTGCAGCAATACCCTGATTATCTCTCATATGAACAGGCAGCCAATTTATGGCTCCAAAAATGATCAGGTCTAATATGGGCACAACTATTCATATTTAAAGAAAATCTTATGCATTTATTTTGTGCACTTTTCAAACAGATTTTAAGCGATTTGTTGTAACCTAAATACCAGGCAGAACATTCACAGTCAAAATGAGGTTGAATCAGAACATTGCATAAAGCACACTTTAAGGCTAGTGTAAAGAAAGCTTGTTTTCTATATAAAAATCTAAGTTTAGAATTCATGTTGTTTATACAGATAATGATAATTTATGATAACAAAATTTTAGCTTTTTAAGGGATGTATACTTCAGCATCTTGACAAAAAACTATTCATAGATCTTGCAAAAAATGAAGTTTGGAATTTTTTAAAGATTAGTAAACAGGATGCACAACAGAAATCTATGGAAAAATTTTAAAAGTTAGCTGATATCTATAAGGCAAAAATGTTTGATAACTCAAATAAACCAACAGCTAGAAGGCTGGCTGATTTTTAAAACTAAAACAGTATTCTCAAAGACAATATGAATACTCTGGACCCCTGAATAATCGCCCTCCACCCCGATAGTTACTTTGTTGAAAATTTTCTACCCGGGACATTGTTATCCCCGTTATTAATTTTGAGAAAATTCATTATTCCATTGATTGAATTAAAATCACCCTCTCATTGGCCTGCTTTATAATCAAAGTTTATTTTACTTCCCAATCTTCTGACTTATGCAATATTGGAGACGAGAACAAAAGCGAGCGCTCCCAAAATCTCTAGCAAAGTTAGTTCCTAGAAAAACTTTAAATTCAGACATGCTTTTATAAATTTGTTTTTAATGGAAGTAATATATACCTTTAGAATAATTTGCATCTATTTACAAGTGCTACATATAATCAGGTGATATTTATCAATTATGACAAAACCCTAAATCAAAAACGACAGTTTCTAGGTGGGTTAAATGTGCTATGACCTTAGCTGGTAAAGATACACAGATTTTCACAGCAGGTAATTGCCGATCTGCTTCAGGAAGAAAAACTAATAAAATTGGAATTCCTTTAGACACTATCTTAAAATTTGGTTCATGGAACCTAAGTCCTACATTTTACTGTACAGAAATTATCATGGATGGTGCTGCCACTCAAAGTGAATTCAGTGACGCTATTTTGACTGCATATTTGGAACAGAAGTAGTCTGTTGGTACAGATATAACTTATTTAATTTAGAAATATATTTATTTGTTATATATGACTTATTGTTCTACCGGGGTCTTCAAAGTCTCATCTCCAATATTCCCAAGGCAGAAGATTGGGAATTAAAATTGAAGGATAAACCAAATACTTACGTATGAAGGTTCATTCAGATTTTAGTTCCAGCCTTTTGCTTACGCATTGGAGATGCCCTTTTCCCACCCACCCAGTACAAATAGCACTTTTGAATATATAGTTATCATGGTGAAACATTAAGTCTGGGCTGTGAAGTAGGATTCTGGAAAATATTTCTTTCACTTTCACCTCCGTGTGTAAGCATTTGGTTTATCCTTCAATTTTCTCTTAAAATATGATGCAATATGAAGAAACAACAAACACATCTGTTAGCAGTAATGACTTTGTTTACGAGAGGCAAGCATGCCATTTACATTAAAAAAATCCACCCCTCCCTCCCCCTATTATTATAATAGGGAGATGGGAGGGGGTGGATTTTTTTTACTGTGAATATGGCATACTTGCTTCTAGCAAACATTGGAATTAATATTAATTCCAATCCCATCCTATTATTAAAATAACAAGGTTCCAACCTCATCCCACCCCCCAATTATTCCAACCTCCCTTATTATAGTTTATAAATTGAAAAAAATTACAAAATCAAGTAATTATTAGAATAAACTATTGTAAATATGAAAAAATTTAGCTACATCTGTAAAAATTTGTTTAAATAAAGGGGAAGAAGATCATTATTTTGAATGGAACAACTGAGAAAGACAATTAAAAATTATAAAAAGGAAAGAATAGCCCAGAATAAGCAATAACAAAAATTAAATCTTTGGTTGTGTTTCCTATTTAGGATATTCTTTTGGCTAGGATTTCTTGTCATGAAATTCTTGTGAACAAGGTCAATGGTTTTTATTTCCTTGGCCACACTTTCAATACACTAACCTGAAAAGATTGACATAGAAAGACAAAAAAGTGTCCAAAAAATTTTCAAACCTGGCTTATCGAAAAGTCAACAATCTTCTCTGGAACAAACTGAAATCTTGTTAAATCACCAGGAGGCTAAGATTGGCCATTTTCACCATCTTGAAATGCAATTTCTGATTCTTCGTTTGTCGCCATTTTTTCTTTCAAAATAGTAAAAAAGTCTGCAAGGAGACTTGGTACTCTTGGATCAAATTCAGTGGATTAGAAACGAGTTGTTACAATTGTTATTGAAAAAGGCGTCTTCGGGCGAAATTTTCACATACACAACAAAGCGAAGTATCGCCCTGACATAAACAAAATAGCACGTGCGTTGGGTGATAAAAATAGTTTTTTTTTCTGACAAAATAATTCCTAACTAAAATCAAGCTATTATAAATATGAACAAAACAGGCATATTTTTAAAGTGGCTTTGGGTGGGACGAAATATTGTTTGTAGCACTTTAAGCTTTAAACTCAATTGTAAAAGAAAATACGAGATAATAAAAAATTTCAATTTTTGCTCGTTATGATATAAATTCTCGTTATTGATATAATTAACTAGATAAAAAGAAAGGTGTTTTCTAAGCATATAGAAAAAAGTAAAATGTAGCAAAAGGAAAAAGAAATTGCTAATATTATAACAACAAATATATACAATGCAATCTTTCACCATAAAAGAAGACTTATAATTTTTCTCAAGGTGGATAATGTGGATTTTTTAATCTCATCTGGTACTTTTGTATTCCATGGTTGTTTTCATAGTTGTAAGCTATGATCTTTTAGCGTTATTAGTTTAATGAAAAAAGATACATATAATCTATTAGGATGACCTATGTTGATATATCAATATCAGATATCGATATCTTATGAAATATCATTCTGTACAAAGATATCTTCTATACTATTAAGTAAAAGGTTTTTGGAGTATTTCCACATAAATATTGCATTGCAGAGTAAATGATTTTCTTCAATAAGTAAAATATTTGATTTTTGCAATAATGGAAAAGAGTATTCGGAATAAGGATTTAAAATTAAATTTTAAATCTTTATTCTAATGGCTTTTCTTACACCTTTAAAAATTTGATTAATCTGACTATTGCTGCTATGACCCTCAGGTCCAATGCACCATAATCTCTTTGTGGCTGAATAAAATAATTATAAATATTTTTCAGCATATCTTTTGAGTTGTAATACCTTTGTATAAAATGCCAATACCTCTACTAAATTTTTTGGTGTATTTGGAATGGAGGATATTC
Source organism: Euphysa ruthae (assembly GCA_035046665.1). Classification (NCBI taxonomy): domain Eukaryota; kingdom Metazoa; phylum Cnidaria; class Hydrozoa; order Anthoathecata; family Corymorphidae; genus Euphysa; species Euphysa ruthae. The sequence continues at coordinate 5,987 of JAUZNK010002658.1, read as the reverse complement.
CCATGTCAGTTTCTTATAAAAATTAAACCTAAATAATTAAACCTAAATTCTTTTTTTTTTTTTATAATTTTTCGTTATTACTTGCAGTATTTAATTTTCTCTCTATTTTCTTGTTTGTATTATCAAATAGTAAAAGAATCGCTCTTTTGACATTTAGAGTCAGTTTGTGTGCACAAAGCCATTTTCTTATTCCTTTAAGAGATTGATTATTTTCTATTTCAAGGTTTTTGATGCTTTTATTGCTATGAAAAATGCTAGTATCATCAGCAAAAAAATGGAGTTTAGCTAATAAACAAGATTTTTGTATATCATATGTAAATTAAGAAAAGTAATGTTTTTTTTTTTTTAAATTTCATATTCGTAAAAATATTAATAAAATAGTTAAAAGCAAATATATGGGGAACATTAAAAATAGTATAAAAACTAAAGCAAATCAATGAACTTGATCTAAGAATGGTATGTTACATAGAAAGTATAAAAATTATATTCTTGTAACCAACTAAGGCTATTATTTTGAACAAATAAAGGTCTAAGACTATGTACATTCATATATGTACACGGATCTATGTACATGTGGAAACAAGAGATGGGCAATTTAAAAATTCTATATAACTCCTGACAATCATAGAATAGGCTATAGTATATCATACACAAGATATCATCATCAGCAGAAAATAGGAAATTAATATTTTAAAGTTATATAACAAGAATGTCTAAAAGACGAAGAAAAAAAATAGTAATAAATATAATAATAATAAGCAGGCTCCTCTAACACCAGAGTAATTTAATTTTAATAAAAGAATAGATTGATTTACTGTATCAAAAGCTTTAGCGAAGTCTAAGAAAATGGAGGTTAGGTTTTTTCTTTTCTAGAGAACTTATAATTTTTGAGTGGATGTCTATTATAGCATGTTCAGTAGATGTTTTTCTTAGAAAACCAAATTGGGATTTTAAAATAATATAGAATTTTTCATAAGCTTATTAATCATCAATATTTCTAATATTTTGCTGATGATTGGAAAGATAGAGATTGGTCTGTAGTTTGAAGTTATAATTTTTGACTCATTCTTAATTACTGGGAAGACTTTAGTTGTTGTTAGAATATCTGGGAAGATGCCAGTTTCAAAAGATCTATTGAAAATAAATTTTAGGATTTGAAAAATGCAAGGGGCAACAGTTTTTACAATTTATGGTTTTATGGTAATATCCATAATAGTCTTCAGCTTTCATATGATATTATTGATAATAATAATAATATTAATAAGTTTAAAAACTTAATAAACAGTGGTATCACTCAAATATAGGCTATGTTCATTTGGAGTTTTTAAGTAAAAATCAAAATTACTATTAGTATCCCCTATATTGTCAGCTAGTTTCTGGGCAACATTAACAAACGAATCATTAAATTTATTTGCAACTTCATTTTGGTCTGTTAAGATAATTTTATCATTATTTATATATATTTTGCTGTTTTTTGCGTTTCTTTTGCTCTTAATAATCGTGTCGATTTGTGACCAAATTAGCCTTGAGTTTCTATATTTTTTCATAATATTTTTTCTTGTTTTTTATAATCTTACAATTTATAAGATCTCTAAAGTATTTATAACGATAATACTAGAAATCTTTTGATACATTTTTTGTAGTAAAAATATAAATAGATTTCGGAATAGAATTTGTAATCCAAGATTTTTGTTTGAGTTTATTTTATTTTTTTGTAATAACTTTATAAGGTGCAGTGTCATTAAATGTTTTAAAAAATAGCTCATTAAATTTGTTATATTATGTAATTAATTTTTTTTTCTGTATTCATTATGCTTTGAAAATCAATCATTAGTAAATAATCAATGAATTTTTCCTCGTTGAAGCTCTTATAATCCTTTTGTTTCTGCTTGTAAGTAACATTTTTTTCATGTAAATTCCTAAGTTTTGTAAAATTTGGTCATGTGATCAGAGATTTCCTCAATAAAATTTCCACTAGTTATTTCTGTCTATGGTATATGGTATTTGTAAAAATATCAATTAAGGAGTCAAAGTCTTGGCTGTAAAATGTGAGTCTTTGATAGTTTTGATACATCATTGAAATAAATTCATCAGCTTTCTGATTTTATCATGATCCAATAAATTATAGTTCAAGTCTCCCCATAGAATGATTTTTTTTCCTTTTTTTAATTTGTTAAGACTTTCTTGTAATCTTTTTGAGAAAATATCATTTATAGAATTTTTTAGATGTTTGTAGCAAACACTAATAGTAATAAATCAACAGTACAAGTTTCTTCAATCTCAAAGCCCGACTTTTTTGTAGCAATGCAGAATAATTTATTAAAATTATTGTCCTTGTCTATATAATTAAAAAACTTATATTTATCCATATTTTGCTTTTATGTAAATCCTGATCATTTATTATATCTGCAAAATTATGTTTATGAGTTATAGATTTGTGAGTGTATACTCCATGCAATAATGGTTGTCTGCTGGCTGAGCGGATAAGGCATTGGTCTTGAATCTAGAGCCGTGGGTTCGAAACCAAAGATTTTCTTTATTGTATGCTCAAATGGGTGTTCTTAGTACTCCAGAACCAAATCTGTGTGCACTTATAAATTACTATTTGTTGGCCCCAATTTTAAAATACAAATACTACTTTTAATTTACTAACTAATTTGAATCCAGTCATAATTTACAATGTGAAAACCTGAAAAGAATGGTAAACAATTAAGGCATGTGGACTATTCTCTTTCTATCTGGTCTTTATTTCTACTTTTCCTCTCCCCACTAAAAAAAAAAGAGGAAAGAAAAACTAATGGCCTTCACGCCACTGCCCCTAGATATGAATCATGACAGGAAAGCTTATTTCTTGTCTTTTCTATCAATTTTCTACATCTATGTGACACTGTGTTACATGAAATTGTACATAACTTATGTTGTTTTGTTCTTTTTGGGATGTGTATCAAACTGTGTAATAGTGTAATAGTAACACCTTTTCAAACTTAAAGTTATTTCAACTGGAGAATCATCTTTCTCAAATAAACCTCATGGGCAGTTTTTGTTATCTCCACTTAAACCCAACTCAGTTTTGCACATATTGATTTAGTAATTGCCAACATAATTGTACTCATGTTGACAATTACTGCAATGCATGTTTATTTTTTACAAATCTACGTGCTTCCAACAATTGTAAAGTATATTTATATACTGTGGCATTATTAGTATAGTTTTTTTGTTTTGAATAGCTTTTGATTTAACTCATTATTGCATTAATTGGCATGTGGCTCAGAGGTAGGTCATATGCTTTACATGAGCTAAGGCTCCGGTTTGAGCCCTACCATGGGTGGTAAGTTCGACTTTCGACGATTTCTCACCGTTATCGTAAACAAATTTTTAAAAATCATTGCGTGACTCAAAAAATTTTTTCAAAATACTTTTAAACTTGAAGATTTGTCCAACATCTTATGAAATGAATTAAAAATAAAAGGTGTTAAAAACCTGAAAAAATAAGGCGACACACATATGCATTAAAAGTTTTATATAAGATAATTCTTGAACATTGATCTGGTTATATACTAGGTCACTATTGGTTCAAAATTATACAAAGCTTAGTAAATTTTAGGGCTCATTTTGTAATGATGCAATTTTAACATGTTTTTTGACTAGTTCATTACGTCTTGTATACTAATTTCGTCTCTTTACTTGACACTTGAGTAGATGTCATTAATCTTAGAATTTGAACAAATAGTGTATTTAAACTTTGCTAAGGTGCCTAATCTTGTTCCAGTGCAATGCTAAGCCTGTGAAAATAAGAATGATCTCACATAAAAATTTAGATAGATAAATAAATATAAGCTTAATCAATAATATCATGATGGCGTTTTGGTTATTGTTATCCAAGAATTAACGTTAGATTTAATTTAACAAAATTTACTTTACAGCATTAATAGGAAAAAATCTAGGCTTTAATGTTGAAAAGCATCTAAACTTTTCGTTAAAATCTGGTCACAGATATCTGACTCCCCACCATGAGGTTCTGGGTTCAAATCCAGGTATCGCCCACTCAGCGTATGAGTAGCATTCTATTTGGTGCGATAATTTTATGGTTGTCTGACTGAGCGGTTATTTATCATAAGCTCAAATATGAGCTCTAAGTATATCAGAGCTGTGGGTAATTATCTTTTAATATGTTTGATTTTTGATGATCTCCCCATTATGAAAAATTATTAATTAGTAACAAAAAATAGGCGTTTGCTGTTCTTGGGCTTAAAATGGCTGTGAAATAATACAAAATTTAACTCCTGGCATCAAAAAGTTATATGCCTTGTGAAGATTTGTTATTTGACTTTATCACAAGGGGTTATCTTTCAAAAAAGAAAAATAGATATTATAAGGTATGGAAAAATCTTTCTTTTACTTTTGTGCTATTGGTATGCAAAATGAGTTCCTTCTGATGTTGTTATATGAAAAAATATTGAAGTTTCTAAGAAAATGTTTTGCTAAAATTTACATTTAAATGTTTCTAGTAGTGGGTGGTAACATTTTTTTACTTCCTTGCTTGATTGCTTTGGATTATTTCTTTTCAATATTTACGGTATTGCTCATCACCGTATGTTTCTTTCAGCCATTTTTATCTGAGATTAGTTTAAGGCCATGTCAGTGGATGTTTCAACAGCATATACTAAATTAAAGTTTTTCTCTGTGTTTTATTTATCATTTCTTCTACATGGTTTTTTTTATGTGCATTTATATTTTGTGTGATAGGTTATGTCTAACAGGGATTTTGTTCATTACCTTTTAGTCTGGCTGCAAACTGCAAGGCCACTTTTGAATTTTAAGGAAACTTTTATTGAGTGAATTGAAATTATTTTTGCTAAAATGGATGTAAAAAATGCTCATAAATGAATCCTCAAATTTAATTTTAGCCTTGTCATTATTATTGTAATATTTAATTATCTCAATATCTCAATACTGTTATTAGACATGTTATTAGTCTCCGGTCATTCAAATTTGTTTCTTGCTGTATCAAAGCCCAACTTGATGATGTTAATCATATACAAAAGAGTGTATCGGTATCGAGCCAGCAACTTTAAAAATATTAAACTAATCGTAAAAATTTTTTTTAAAATTTGCTTTGTCTTTGATTATGATCTTTTTACTTCAATAAGTCAGAACCATGGCATATTTTAGAATATTTTTAGATTTTGTTGAATTCTAAAAATATTAGAATATCATACATGAAATTTCTGATTTCTGATTTGAAAGTTTGAAAGTTACTTAAATCAAAGAAAGCAATGTGTTTGTAACATTGAAGTAGCATCCAAGAATCTTGATATAACGGTATCCTCCAAGGATCAATTTTAGGCCCTTTTTTTATACATACAAAAATTAGTTTCTCTCGACTTATGCTTAGTTTTTACTTTATTTTACTTTTTTACCTTTGATAAAAATTACCCTTTCAAGTCAAGGAACACTTGTCTTATCCAGTTATTGTTTAAGTATGAAAATTATCCTTAAACTTAGCAAAAACTAAATACATTTTTTTCCATTTAAGACAGAAAAATGTAAATTATCCTCCTGTTCTATTTACTGAAAATCTCAAAATCTATTTGCTGAAAATAATGAACTGAAAAAAGGTCTCCAAATTACTCATTGGAAAAAATCTGATATGGGAAAATCATGTTGGTTTAGTTATTTAAAATTTTTCTAAAAGTATTGGTTTATATATGCAAATCAGCATAAAAGAATTTTTAAGAAAAACTTTTCTTTCCCGTCTTAAATTGTTATTTGAACCACACTTATATAGTTTGGGCCAGCACACACCAGAGTAAACTAAACAATCTTTTTAGAACTTAGCAACATGCCATGCGCATTATTAAGTTTCAAAATAAAACCAGATACGCCAAGCCACTTATGTTGAATATTCATGAGAATAACATTAATTTTCAAATGTAAAATATATATATATATATATATATATATATATAGTATATAAAAAATATATA
>JAUZNK010002656.1:0-11338 GCA_035046665.1 Euphysa ruthae | reverse complement strand
GATATTTCTTGATGGGAACAATCTCCAACCATCAGAGGGTATTTCATCAGAAATGGAGGCTGCCAAGGTTGATGTAATTGTAGCTGAATGGCCATTGTTGACCTTGATATCATACCATTTCCCACCATCCATCGATCTTTGGGTTAACAAGAAGGTTAAGCTTCAAAGCATTTTTAACTCGCTTGACTAACTCATCCTTTTTTTCAGTTTTTTTTAAAGAGCGGCACTCCAACCATCTTTTTAACTTATCAACAATACATTTTTCTGGAACTTTCTACAATTTAGAACCAGGAACATCATCTACTTCTAATATTGTATAATTTACTGCAGCTTTCTCCTGTGACTTAGCCATTTTGTTTACATTTCTTGTCCGAGTTTTACCATAATCCTTTATGCTAAATATTTTTTTGCATAATTATGACGTCAACATTGCAGAGCGCTATTGGAATATTCAATAATTTTTGTGAAAAAAAAAATTATTCTTTCTAGGATAAAAACTTCTAGAAATGATATTGTATTGATTTTTAACATTGAAACAAAACAATGCTTTTTTTTTATATATATCTCTTTGTAAAAATAAAATAAACAACAAACAATGAGTTCCCAATAAATGAGAGTTTGTGTAACGTTACATTAAAATAATTATTTTTTGAGGAATCTATCTATGTTTGTTTGAATGATATAGTTCAAAACAATTATCAATACAAAGTGCAATCTTGCAAGTCTTACACTCATAGGTACTTCGCTTGCCGGTTCTTTTTCGCTTACTCTTACCTTGCCTTCTAAAAAATTCTCGTTCTACAGGACAAAAAACCCTACATGCTCTTAATGAAGCCATTCGTAGTACGAATAATTTTGCCAGCGTCTGTTAATTACCCATTAAAAACAGATGAAATAAGAGTTACAACTTTTCTATCATAAAATTTAACAATTGTCATTTCATTGGGGTAAGACATGATTTTCGATTCACCTTTTGTTTTTAGCTTTGCATTTGATAGGTCCGCAGGCACACCTTTACGGTATAAGCAGAGTGTTCCAACAGCCCCTGTCTTCTCTTTCTTCAGATTGAAGTAGAGATAGGGGGAGCTGTAGTAGTTATCCATCAAGATGATAAAATAATTATTCAAATAGTTCTTGCACATGTGCATCACTATATCATGTCTCTTTCCAAATGCGGTCTCCAAATAGTCATCAACAACAGTGTAGAGTTTGAATTTGAGACAATAATTATTTGAGAAATCAACAAACTTGTATGTTTTCATGATACTTATCAATCTTACTTGGATTATAACATTTAAAATGGATTCTAACTTTGAAAGGTATACATCCTTCGTCTATGGACAGTGTTTGGTGTGGCGCCCAAACTTCACCAATTTGTTTTGTAACATACTTGTAAAATGAACCAAGTTTTTTGCAAGGGTCATATCCGGGCTGTCTTTTACATACATACTCTTCATTGTTACACAGGTGACTTAATGAAAAAATGTTTAAAAAGTTATCACGAGACATATCTTTCTTTGGAAAGGGTGTAGAAAGCAAGTCATCCATGGACCAATACGTCTTCAAATTTTCCTTCTTAACGATACCAGAATAAAATGTCAATGCAATAAAGTGTTTATTCCTGGCAAGATCAATCCCATATTGGGGCCAAAGTCTGAAGCATGATCTGGGAGGCAATCTGTTTGCAGCTTTCTCAGCATCGATATAAGATTTTGTCTCAGAAATTATTTCTAAAAGCAGTTTTTCTGGGACAAACAAAGAGAAAAAATACAATTCATCAGCATCACCTGGAATTTCTACCAAAATTTTGCTTTCAAAAGTAAATGGATCCACCCATGTAAAATCTGTATCTTGGTCTGTCCATTTAGTGCTGTCCTAGTAATCTGCTACATCTCTTGGTGCATTATTAATGGGATTATTTGGGGCTGTTGTTGGTTCTGAAGGTTGGTCAGGTTTAAATGAATCAATCCCATTGTCATCGATTTCATCAGCTAACAAATTTATAAGTGGCTCATCATCTTCATCTTCTTCTTCCTCATTAATATCAGAATCAAATTCAGTTTGTATTTACAAAAAATCATCATTAGGTAACCTTCCACAGAGTGTATACTTTCCTCGAACAATAGAAGCCATTTTGTTTTGATGATTTTTTGTTATAAAATTATGCTCTAGAATTTTGCATATATCTATATTATATGCATAATTATCTATTATAAAAGTCCAATCATTTCTTGTTATTTTGGTATAATTTATTTTAAGATTACATCACTTCTTGAGATGTTAACCCTCTAAGTACATGGACATATATTATCGCTTATATATAGACGATTCGTCTTTTTTTACAGAAATCGTGCAGCCTATATATAGGCGACCCGCACTGGTATACATATTTAGATCATTACAATCTGGGATAGGCGTAGGGTAGAAGAAGTTTATATGAAAATCAAAAATCAAGTAAGAATTTGAACACTGCTTTTACCACTAGAAACGCTCTCCCTATCAGATTTGCATCTTTTTTTCAGACAATATCACAAAAAGGAAATTAATTAGTTAAAATCAAAGACTTACTTGGAACAGGTAACTGATTTGATATAGGATACTGTTTGTTTGTAAAGTTTGTAAATATATTTTGATTTGGTTGTTCATGTTGCCACTCTACAAGTGCATCACTTAAATCTTTGAAATGGTTTTCTAAAACACACAAAGAATCATTTGAGAAAAATAATTTGAGAAAAATGAGGATTAGATAGTTAAAAGTAAATGATATTTTAAGATGTATCATTTTAATATATTATAAATGATAAACTTTCGCGACGTTTTGACCTGAAATGTTGCAATGAAATAAAATTTTGCGAACGGCCATTCTGGAAAATTTTTGTGCGATAAATTTTCGCTAACAACTATTTTAAAAAAAATTTTCAAGAAAAACTTTTGTTATAGGCTTATTTTGAGAAAATTTGCGAGAGAGCAAATTGTTGAAACAAAACAAAATCAGTCTAGAAAAGTCTCTTAATCCTAAGTGATGCGAAATTTGCCGATAAGTAAAATTTCAACATGTATTTTTTAACTTTTATTTTTAAATGACATATGAAATACAAATGTGTCTTAACATCTGATTGAGACTACTACATATTCTTATCAAATAGAGATAAAAATCACAGTATATTCATTCTCGTTTTCATCTTGACGTCGGAAGTCAATTAATTGCAGAGTATTAAGTTTGCAGATTTTGCGTTGAGGTTGATGTTATTGGCCCTGTTATTTTCTCCAATTGCACTTTTACCTGCTGTAGATGAGATGTCATTATGAAAATTGACAACCCAGCCTGAGTGTAGTGCTTCAACACAGAAAGACGTAAGTTTACATCGATTTCACCTATCGGAGTATCTGCCTCAAATTTGCTTGATCTTTTAAATTTTTTGGCAATGAAGCGATTCGCTGCGCCGTTTACGGTAAGATCTAATGGCTGGTAGAAACAGGTCATGTTGGCAGGTACATTTGTAACAAGGATGTTGCTGCTTGTTAAGACATCTCTGACTTCAGTAGTCATCTACCTGGTGCAAGATTACAAGGGCCTTTTTTTTCAGATCTGAGACCTTGTTGTTTGCGGAATATTTTGACATACAGATGAATTCTTCGAGAAATTTCACTGACTCCTTGCAGCTCTGAAAATGGTGACGGTACTGCTGTTTTTCTTTGCAAGTGTGTTTTTGCTGCATTGCACAAACTTTAAAGGTATCTGATCGAAATTAATTAAAAGTGTATCAGGAATGGAATACATCTCAACTTTTGTTAAAATTTTGTCTAAAAAGCGATATTTGATCTCCTTTTGCTCAGCCTCTGGAAAGTCAACCTAAAGGAACAAAAAGAAGACAGCAATTAACTTAAGCAATTTTAGGTTCACCAGTATTTTGTTGAGAAACACTATTAATTGAGACTACTAAACAAATTTGAAAATATCGATTTTCAAAAATAGCATTATTTTAAACCTTAACTATTGTAGATTTCAAAAATATATATATCAATATACAAAAAAAAAATTAAAAACCTTGAAAAGAGCTTTATTTCAGCAGGGTGAATTTTTCCCCTTGGTAATGCCCATAGCAATATCGTATTGAGGTTAGAAAATAGGGTTTTTTATAAAATTTTACAGCAAACAAGGAAAGGGTTTGATGATAAACTTTATGATACTACTCATATGAAAACGGGGGATTTTAACCTGTTAACATTGTTATATATTTGGTATAAAAATTTATTTGCATTTTTCTCTGTTTAATAATAATTTTCATTTTCTGGAAAATATTGTAGGACCTTTATTTGTCCAATTTCCCTAAATTTTAGAAAGATGTTAAAGATAATTACTTTTTTAGATATCAGTCCCAAAACCGCTTCAATTTTCCAAAAAAATAGGAAAAAATAAAAAAAAAAATAAAAAAAACAATTTTTGAGGTATATTATCATGTCTGAATTTAAAAAAATCAAATCGAATCATAGTGAATACAATTTCTTTTTTTTTAATAGTCTGCGCCTTAACGCTCTATAACTAAAAAGAAATTTTATTATTATTAGACTTTGAGTCCACCTATATTTTTTGTGCCCCATCCCCCGTCTATTAGCCCACTCTTTTTATTAGGTAGCCAAAAGTACTGTAAAAAGTCTAACCTTTGTTGAGGTTTTTCTTCGCTTTGTGAAGCCCATGTGATGAAATAAGCTTTGAGCCCAATATGAAGAAACTTGTGATCATGTCTGAGCACTTTCTTATTAATGCTTTCGCTGCAGTATTCGTGACTACCCTGGTAACTACAGCTCTGCGACTGCTCAATCCATGAATGTAGCTCTGTACTATCTTGTAAAGTTTTCCCAGTAGTATCGGACATCCAGTTTTCAACTCCTATTATTATATTATTATATCTTGTTAGTTAGCTGTTCTTTATTGTATTGTCTATTTAAGTTGGTTTTTGTATTCACCTTTGAATCCTCTTACACTGCATTCTTTGATATTTGGAAATTTGGATATGAAATAGTGAACAGCATCAGAAGTCTCGTTTTCAACAGCAAACTTTCCAATAGTAACTAGATCTTCGCCTGTCCATTTTATGTAGCCTGACTTGTTTGTCTGTTCAGTTAGAGTCGTTTTTATGATAATGAAATCAATCTATCTAAGGTCCGTATTTTTGTTACCTTTATTCTTTTACCTGATGATTGTTGAGGCACCTTTACTAGCAAAAATGTTCTTAAAATGCTCTTGAAAATGAAATTAAGTTAAAGGAAGAAATTCAACCTTTAATTTAACTATTAAATTTTTTAGGCGAAAAATTTGCATGAGTTCAAAAAATATTTTAATATATTTATCTCTTTATATCACAGTTGGGCTAGTAAATTACAAAATGCATTTAATTAATAAAATTACTTAATTGTAATTTATATTTAAATACTTACTCAGGGCCAATTGGAAATAAATTCCTTGAAGTGCTTCAGATATCTTGCGTAATTTTGAGCGATCACCGATTAATTAATTGCTTTCTGTTTTCACAACTGCCAAAAGAGTAATTGTAATGGAAATTAATTAAAATTTTGACCAGATTGTAATAAATTGAGTTTCGTTTCTAGCTCTGCTGTATATAAATATGGAATGGAGAAGGAGTTTGTCACTTCATTTCTCCAGTTTCACCATTATAAAAGTTTTTGATTCCACAGCTGAATGCGTTTCATATCTACGTGATAAAAAATGTAAAGATGCCGGTAAAGTGGTTGGGCATTTTTCAACTGATCTGTCATGAGTGATAAAGTTCAGAGGGGCACTGATAAGCGCTGAATTCCTCTCCGCCCATTACAGGAAATCGCCTCTAGTTCATGGTGGATTATAAATTTTCTGAAAATTAATAGTGAAAATGTCTCTGATGGTGAGAAATAATCAGTTGCTGGAACGACCTTGCTTAGACTATTTATAGCAAACCAGATACACCCGTTATCATGGGGAGCATTTTAACACATGAAAAAAGTATTTTCTTTCCTCTGATAATGAATCGCTAAGTCTGCCGATAAAGTAGAAGAAAAAAGTCGGCAAGAAAAAGAAAAAAATGAATGAAGGGGTAAAAAAAAAACAAGTTATGACATATATGAGATATGTTTTGGCGTCAAGAAGCTTCCTGTGCAAAAGTTTCCCACAAGGAAACAGTGGAAGAAAAAAAAACAAAGACTTTCATTCTATAATCATCGACGATTAGGTTGTAGTCTAATGAAGAATAATACACAAATTATATTATAAGTTTCTTTAAAATTCTTAAATAAAGTTTCTTTTATAAAATAGATCGCTATTTTGGAAGAGTTTCTTCCAATAAACTTTGACAAATGGCCAATCTGGAAAAAATTTTGCAAGATAAACTTTCGTGAACGGGACCCCCATTCGCAAAATTCGCGAAAGTTTCTCTTTTACCAATTTCACTACAAACCAGTTGGGTTTTCTTAGGTGCTTTTCAAATTTAAGTTACAATTTCTATCTTGGAAACATATCAAATTATAAGTACCTTTAATATCTACTCCATTATCGGTAGCATATTTTTCCGTTGTGTATGTAAATACAAATCCTTGCCCATCTATCTTTCTTGATGACGAATGGAAATTCATTGTAAACTCTGATGAAGGTATACGTATAGTTTGTGAAGACTGTTTATTCCCACACAGCTTTTGCGATGTCTCATCATATAGCAGTTCCAAATAGTCGTTCTTACATTTAACACCACTAGAAGAAATAACATTTCTTTGAATGACATATTTGAAATATGACTCAGTTTCCATTTATAATACAATAATAGATCTAACAAAATTTTTAGATCATGTGCTTTGTAAAATATAGCAGATAATGATACACTAATAGCAATCTTAGTTAAAAAAATAATTTAAAAATGCCATGAAGCCATGACATAGATGTGTGTTCAACACAAGTCAAAACTTCCTATCTCATTTCAGGTTCATCTGAAGATGGATGAAGCAAATAAATGAAAATGGAACTTTCAAGGACTCAATACATATTTTATATATAAGAAAGTTTGAAGAAACAAGAAAACCAAACTGAAAAAAAATAAAGGATTGATACAAAGTATAATTGCAATACAATTTTAAGAGATAATATCATTAAAAAAGCAAAAAAATCATATTTTTAAAAGTAAAATTCCTAGAATATTATTAGAAACAGCAAAAGTGCTTTGAGAAAATTAAGTTAATTTGATCTCATTGAGAAATTTTTTTTTTTTATTATATATTGACACCAAACTCAAAAAATACTTTTATTGGTAAATTTTTGCCTTAAATTATATATATATATATTTACAGTTAGCATTAACATAAGTTTAAAAATAATATTTTAGTGAAGCCTAAAAAGGTTATGGCAAGAAATACCTTCTTCGACTGGAACCAACATCAAAAGTCTCCATTCTCAACATATACCCTGACTGTTCTGGTGAGACAAAAGTTACTCTGCAATTCTCAATCATCGGATACTTTTTGGGATAATTGGGTGATGTTATAATTCCAAGAGGTGAAGTGATTACTTGATCTTTAATGTCACATATGTCTAAAATGTGTATTGAAGCACACATGTTATATTTTTTGCAAAACTTTTTCAATAAATCTTTTAAAAACGACCAGCTTTAGCTAGGATCTGGATTTCAAGAATTTGAAATTTGAAAAATTATTTGCATATAATAAAACATAAGAGTAACAGTATTGTCCACTAAAAGAAGTTTTTGCTCTTTTACCTAAAATTAACTAGAATAGATCTTACACTGTTTTGGTTCTATGAAACGTTCGGTACATAGTCGGGAGACTCCTGAAGATAAAGTATGCTAGCATTTCATCAGGTTGTGGACAATAAAAGATATTATTAATTATCTAAAACTTCAGCTTAATGGAAGGGCAAAATTTAAAAAAATCACAAAATCTGATTTTAAATTTTTTTTGAGAAAAGTTGTCAATTCCAAAAAAATTTGAATGATGGCCGACTTTATGTTTGAAATAATATTTCTGAACATAAAATAAAGTGGGTCCAAAAACTGTTTTTCTACAAGAGACTAGAAGTTATTTTTCATAAAAACCAGAATTGGTATCAAAATACTGTAACAAAAATAAATGTTTGCTTGCTGTAGAAAACAACTGATTAGATTAAAATCTTACTACAACAGTTCTTCAGGTTAAAAATTTCTTCATAACAAAAAAATTTGTTAGTTGTAACATTTTTTTTTAACTTCCAAATTTCAAATATTTAGTTTAGGTTCCTTAATCAATTAGCAATCAATCTTATTGTATGACAAAGAGAAGTTTCATTAGAAATTTTCAAAATCAAGATTTCAAATATTATATTCATTCACCCAGTAGATGGAGGGCAATCTAAATATTTTAGATAAATCTTTTTATAGAATTTTACAGGTTTCCGAAAAATATACCTTAAATTTTATACAAAACATTGATTAAAATTTAAGATAAAGTATAGCTCGCATTATTAAAAATTTAAAGAATTAATCCGGTGACATGCAATATTTGCTGAAAATCTACCAAAGTCAATATATTTAATATATTAATATATTTACAGCAATGAGTAGGTTAAGCCTAATTTTTTTGAAGATATCAAAATTTCCTATTTAGCAACTATAAATTACTAAATGAAATTTTTGTTAAACATTTGGCACAGTTAAATATTTATGTACTTTTATTTTTGATAAATTATGCAAAAAATCAAAAAAAAATTATGTTTTGGAAAAAAACAACTAGATAACAAAACAAAAGATAAAATTCAAAAAATCAATTCGCCTAGCATTGTTTGTTTGAATTTTGTCAGATCAAGAAAATAGGATGTCAACATGTTTAAAAATTTCATATTTTAAAATTTAAGAAAAACATGTATTGGACAAAAAAAAAAGTTATCAAAACTAAAAGAAAAAAAAAAATTTTTATATTCAATCACAAAGAAGAATAACATTAAATATTTAGGACAATTAGTTAGTAAATAGTTCCCCATTTTATATAGAATCTTATTCAAACATTGCAAGAGTTACATTAAAAATTCAAAAAAGTCATTTCAATAACACTGGATTAATAATTAATAAAACCCTTTTTCTTTTTTACAACTTTCATTCATTTGAATCTCTGGCTAATTAAATAGAGAATCTCAATGTAAAAAAAATTTGGTTTGCATAGCAACATGTGTAAAACGCCGAACAAATAAGAAAAGGAATATGTACATAAATAATAACGTATTGTTTAAAATACGTAATACATACATAGAGTTCGGTTTTCATTTTAAATTATTAGGACATTAACTATTTCATGGAGATAAATATTAAAAACATTTTTAAAGCAACATGGATTTAGTTTTTATCTTATTTATAATGGAATTTATATTTTGTGGTATGATTTTATTTCTATTATTTTCAAATGTTTTTCATAACTTTTAAAATCATTTTCTCCATTGGGAAAAAAAAAAAAAAAAGTATTTAGGATAATAAACAGTCATTTATGTGGTAACTGAGAGAAGACCAATAAATCTTAAAATTGAAGAACCAGCATTAATGTTTTAATGTTACAGTGTATTAAATTTTTTTATCGTGGATTTTTGGAATTAAACTTGTAAGGATTCCATCATTCTCTGGTACACACTGTTTCCTCTCATTTAAATAACCAATTGCTATAGCAAATAACATTTATTTCATAATTCTTCAGTTTTTCTAATGAGATTTTATGATTCACTATGTGAAATGTTTTTGAAAGGTCAATGAAAACATGTAGTTCTTTTACACTGCATTATTAACCTCGGGCTGGATGTTTTATTGCTTTTACAGGTTTAGCAATCAATTTTTGGAACAGAGATGAGGAAGTGAAAAATAGATTATTTATGTTTCATTGTAAAAGAGGGAATATACTTTGAAATGTTACAAGCACGTGATAAGAGGATCAAACATACTCTGGAAGGTTGCAAGCAAATAGAAAAAGTATCAAGTATGTTTCGAACAGTTGAAACTTTCAAGCATGTTTGGAAAAGTTGTTAGTATTTTTTGAAAAGGGTTTCAAGCTTGCTTATGAAAAACGGTAGTTCAAATTTTTTTTAAAGAGTGAAAGTATATTCCTATAAAGTCTACAACCTGATTTTAAAACATTATAACTAATCTCATTAGCAAACAGCTTTTAAATTCCTAAGGAAGGTTACTAACATATCTTGGAATCAAGTGTAATTTAAGGTTAGAAGGGTTAGAAAGTCAAAAAATTCATAGCATTTTGTGATCATATTTTCAAAGATTGCCAGCAAGTTTCTTTGAAAAAAAGTTTTATGCACGTATGTATGTAAATCTTAAAAAAAATTTCTGCAAAGGTGCACATTTGATGATTTATCAAAAAAAGTATGTTAATTAATGAATTTTGAAAAAGATGTTTATTTGATGAATATTTAAAAAAAGTGTTCACTTGATTGATGTTTGGGAGTGATGGTTATTTAGGGGAAGTGAAAAATTGATGTTCATTTGGAAATTCCTCTTTGTGAAGACTTTTATTTGATAGTTTTCCAGAAAAATTATCAATTTTATAATATTTCTGAAAAAAAAAACAAAAAAACAAAAAAAAAAAAACTATTTTTGATTTCTTGGAAAAATGATTTTTCAGAAAACTTGCATATTTGACGAACTTTCAGAAAAGGCTTTAATTTGATGATTTTTTGGGAAAGTTGCCAATTCAAATATTTTAGGAAAAGGTGATAGACATTCATATATACTTTTTATTCTTAGAAAAAGGGGTGCGTCTAATCAATGCCTAGAAAAGGAGCATATTTGATGCTTTTACGAAAAATTATACATTTGATGAATATTTGGAATAAGTTTCCATTTGATTGTTTTTTTGAAAAAAAATAATTGTTCGATAAATGTATCTATAGTCAAGAAAGACGCATATTTAATGATTTTTAAAAAAACTTCCACAACTGGATAAATTTTTAATAACTTTTCAAAAAGTTATTAAGGTGTACATATGATGAATATCCAGTGAATATAGTGTATAGTGAATTGCGTATATTTGATAATTTTTCGGTAAAGATTTACATATCATTATTTTTCGGAAATGGTTTAGATTTAATAATTGTTATGTTTGTTGACTTATCTGGAAAAAATAACTACTTTTATTGATTTTACAGAAAATTTTTGCATTTGATGAATCTTAGGAAGAGGCATACATTTGATGAATCTTAGGAAAAGTCATACATTTGATGAATCTTAGGAGGAGGCATACATTTGATGAATCTTAGGAAGAGGCATACATTTGATGAATCTTAGGTGGCATTCATTTGATGAATCTTAGGAAG
>JAUZNK010002655.1:0-11340 GCA_035046665.1 Euphysa ruthae | reverse complement strand
ACTCTTGCTTGATTTTCCAACATAAGAATGTAAAAGAAATAGAAAAAATTCTAAACAGAAATTTTTCCAAACTTTGTTAGTGGTTTGTCGATAACAAACTAAGTGTACACTTTGGAGAAGAAAAAACCAAGTGCATCCTCTTTTCTTCTAAAATGAAAGCTAAAATAGCAGACACATCCATTAAACAACATATTTCAGTAAAGTACCTAGGATGCTTATTAGATCAAACCATGGGTGGAAATTCGTCCATTTTGTAAAAAACCAAAGGGTAATGCATATGCAATGAGAGGTTAATTATCTAAACTTATACTGAACTGTAGTTGTGTAAAGGAACTTTATACTTCACATGAAAGATTATCAAAAGTGAAAGGTGTCAAAGTCTTTGATATCAACAGAAAAATGGTTTATACTTTGACAGCAATGGGTCCTGTTTATGTTGGTATAATAAATTTTCTAAACTTATGAATATGCCTAACTCAATGACTTTCTCCACATGTAATAAAATAGTTGAAAACATTCGCAGTGAATGAGGGTGCTATGGATTCAATGAAAGACCCCGTTGATGAAGTATGTAGAATTAAAAAAAAAACAATTGATGATAATTACAGTGTTATTTATTTTGGTGTGTCAGTAGAGAGTAGCTGGCAGAGTAGAGAATTCTCCTCAAACAATGTTACTGCTATTTTCATCGACACGAGAAAAGTACTAGACAGCGAAGTAATGAGTAAAACGTGTAAAGTGCGTTCGCTTAAACTAGTCTTCAGAATTCAAACCCATTAGTTTATGCAAACTAGAGAAACTCACGCATATGTAGTTATAATTATAGTGGGTCTGCTACTGGAATGGAACCTGAAGGTACCAAACGTAATCTTAAATCGATCCATTGAAAATTACAAATTACGATACACGACGACACCAAAAATTTTTCTAAATTTAACGATATTTATGATGGTTTAACGATTAAAAATCTTGAATTCCTTGATCGTTATTAGAAACGTATTAGAGCACGTTGTTGTAAATTTAAAAAAAAAACTGTTAAAGGACTTGGCGGTCAAGGGCGATTATTTAATGCTACGATTGATCGCATGTAAAACTTTTTTGATGTGGTATAGCGATAAAGTTCCAACAGTTTAGTAGCAATGCGATCTTCGGTTCGAGCAAGTTTATTTCATGTTGCATCTTCCAAAACCAACAACTGACATTATACTCATTGTCCGAATGGGAAAGACAGTTGGTCTAAACATAACCAAAATATCGCCACCAAAAACCACTACAAATAAACCTGGTCCTTGTTTATCTTTGGTTATTCTAATGTGGTTAAAACCAATGTACTTAGAATTAAGTTTTGATGAAATGTTAGTAGAATTTGTCCATGGGAAGACTAAGAATCAGAACGAAAGCATCAGTGCAACAATATGGGAACGCATTCCTAAAAATATTTTCGTGTAACTAAAACAACTACGGCTTGTTGTTTATGACGTCAGCAACTTTAATACGGGGAAAAATTATAATATTTTACTCTATGAAAAACTAGATATGGTTCTTGGAATATTCAGTAACAATGGTTGCAAAAACATCAATATAAAAAATTCAAAAAGCAAGATTGCAATGAAAAAAAAGAGGAAAATTATGTGAAGCTTGGGGGTTTTGATTTATTTTTAAGTTTACTAGTAATTTAAATGTTTATATTTCTCCTTTTAAACTTGTTTTAGAAGATCTTTAACTAAAATAAAATTTAATAATATTTTTTTTTTCTTTTGCGTTTATCTCATTATGAATTTTTTTAACCCCGCCAAAAATATCTTGAGATCCGCCTAAAACTTTTCAATAGCATCTCAGTTTTTAATAGAACTTGGAGTTTCCCATTTAACAAACACAAGGAAACTTGCAGTTTTCTGTAAAATTCTAGAGCGGAAACGTCAGTAAACTAAAATGTTTCTTCTCAATAACGAGACATAAACATTCAGTAAATTTTATGTATAAAATTTCCGAGAAAAACTATCAATAAGTTCCATGTTTCTTTTCAATAACGATGTAAAAATATCAGTAAATCTCATCTACGCTATAAATTGGTAAAAGGGTTAGAAAATTCGAATTTATTTGATGTATAGAAAATAATATGTAACTTAGAATTAAAACACTATAAAATTTTGAAAAAACGAAACTATTTTCATATATAAATTAAAAGAGTTATATATTTAAAATTAAAATTTTTGTACAGATAATTTAATAAGGTTCTTTTTCTACTTTTGATATGAGAAAAATCAATCAATCAATAAATTAAAACATTTTATTTTTCATTAATATTGGTTGGAGACACTTTATAGCCTAAGGCCGGGCAAAGGAGTGCCACTAAAATAAATACAATCAATTAATTTTACAGAATTGATATACTATAAAAATAAAATCTAACACGTTTCCACGCGAAGAAATTGAAAACTTACACAGAGACTTAGGCATGCACACAAGCGTAGACAAAAGTAAACAAGTAACATAAAATTTCCAAAATAATAACTTTCATTGAGGAAAAGAGCAAGATATGTATGAGGCACATCAAAATAATAATAATTTTGAAAATAAATTTGTGAATATTAAAATGTAAATCTAGAATTTGATAAGAATTATCAAATAGATGAAACTAAGTTTTTGAATTGATGTCTATCGAGATAAAAAGTTGATAGAATATCCTTGTTCCATTCAGCAATACATTGATTTAAAATTGAGAATTGGCCATATATTTTGCTTTTAAGTGGAGAAATCAAAAGCTTTCCAGTAACAGCTGGCCAAGTTTCAAATTTATGAGTTTTATCAGATTTCATGAAAAAATTCCATAACGGCAAAGAGGTATTTTCTGTAATGGAGTCAAAAAAAAGCATCGTATTAAAATTTTTAATTGAAGAATGGAATCTAGAAATATGTAGATGAGTAAGGCGATTAATTTTTTCAGTTCGGAAAGGTTGAAAGTTGAACATTCTCACAGAAGATAGTTGAAGTGAGAGTAACTTATGGACTTGAGAACAACCTGTTTGACATTAAACCTGCCAGCAAATTTCAAGATGGGTAGTGAAAATAGAAAACTATAAATTTCCGAGTATAGATAAAAACGCATGATGTTAAAAATACACGAAGTCAAACAATCAACCTTATCTCTCATCGAACAACCGCGCTAAAATTCAGATTGTAACATTATTGTTGTAATGATAGAAAACAAACCCATTAACAAGGTTGTTGGGTTATCTTCATCTGGGGGACGCTGGGTCAGACCTCATTTCATTTCCCTTTCTCGAGTCTAAAAATCAAATTTGGCCAAAACAAATTTTTAAATCTGATTCTAAAAAGCTTTCCAGCATGCCTAAATTTGATGTCTCACCCCGGTTTCAAGACAAACTGGTTCAAACAGAGAAATGTGCGCCTATTATGTTTTGCTATGTCTATTTAAGAAACTCATTTTTTTACCTGTAATACACACTAGACAATGGACCTTTTTAGCAAACTTGATTATCCATGCTACAATATGCGGAAAACCGTATTGAGGACAAGTTGATCCAAACAGAGACGAAGAACGAATAAAATGTTTGAACAAAGCTCACTATCATTAAGGTATATTAGTTATCACAAAGTACATTGTCGTAAATAGCATAAAGCTTATAAAAGTTTAGATATCTTGTTATAATATAAAATACAGTAAAGAAATTTCAAAAAGGATCTAGCAAGCACAAAATATTAAGAATTAATAGAAACCAAAAAAAAATTTCTTCGAATAATGTTCCATAACCAAAATCACTATTCGTTTTAATTTTTTTATTAAATTGTAAGATTTTGTCTATCTGTCTAAATCTGCGAGTGGGGATTGCATGACAAAAAATTGCATTTTTTACTATCTCACACATGCACGCAACTGAGCCTTCCATATTTATTTCAAGAGGAACCATAAAATACCCCAGGGGTTATTTTGTATTTCCACATGGTAATTTCATAATAGTTTAAAGTGCTGATTCTATTGCAAATGTCAAGTCGTAAAATTTTCTTAAATATTTCATGGTTTCGTCCAGGCTCTGAGCTGCCCCCAACATTTTTGCTACCCCACAAAATTGGAGTATTAACCCCCGACTAATAATAATAAAATCTCAAAGGCGCCATGATGACCCCAAACAAAACTAACAGCAGTAGAACAATTGACTGATATTTATTTTGATTGGAAGGGGAGTTTTGTTCCAAAACCAAAAATTGTAGTTTGAGAACTTGTTCTATTGATAGATCATAAATATTTTAAAAACTTAAACTTGTTCAAGAGTATTTTAAGGGATCAATACGATTCCAGGGCATTTCAAGGGACAGTGACCACCCTTTCAGAAATGGGTGTTTCGTCAACAATCTTCTGTTTTAATAATTACATGAGAGAAATTCTCAGCGTTTTAAAGGAATGCGATCTACAACCAGAAAGTTATACCGAAAGTTTTTTTTACATGAGAAGAATATGAACATAGTGCGAATCATGAATTTTTTACCCAAAAAATCTAACAAAATATCTAGAAAAAAGTTGAGAATTTAGTGTAAAGGCTTTGGGGACCAAACCACTTCTGAAGAAAGAGAGGTTTATGAAACTTGATTGTATTTTTTAAACATAATTTTTTGTTGGTCATTCTTAAAATTGGTTTTTTTTTCAAAATCACTTTTTTATATACGCTGCGCATCATAGCATCCAAACCGTTTGCGCATCATAGCATCCAAACCGTTTGCGCATCATAGCATCCAAACCGTTTGCTCACCATAGCATCCAAACCGTTTGCGCATTATAGCATCCAAACCGTTTGCGCATCATAGCATCCAAACCGTTTGCGCATCACAGCATCCAAACCGTTTGAGAAAAAGTTCTGAAATATTCAGGAAACGCTGCTCATACTAAAAGTTGTGTCCTGAAATAAGATTTTTAATTTATTTGTCTGTAAAATCTACTTGCTAGTCCATATGTTTGATCTATTTCTTGCTATTTTAATTTTTGTAGCGCAATTTAAGGTCTAAAAAGCGTTTTCATCAAATTCGATCTTTTTTTACTATTACGTCTTAACATTTCCAAAGTTGGCAACATATGTCCCATTCGGAAAATGATAATAAGTTGTAAAATCTAATAAATATTATGTAGCTTTTTTTCTTTTTAATTGTTATTTTATCTGTTATTAAACAACCCCTGATTTTTGCAAATTTAAATGTAACTATTTCAAGCAGAAAATTGACTTTAAAATATACCATTAGCACTGTCAAATACTAGTTTATGATAAAGAAATATTTGACGCGACATGGTGTATTGTAGTTAAGAATAAATTTTTGAAAACTTGCATTCGTAGCTCTATTTTCGTTAACGCTTGTAATAAAATCATGCAACTCTGGAGGAAATGATGCCGGTGGTTCTAAAATAACTTTACACTTATGGCAACATTGAAAAAGATTTGATTTCAGAATTATATTTAAGAGAATTTCAAAACTTACATACCAGATTCATTGCACCTAGATAAATAGGATCAGGTTATTTTTTTATGCGTCATAAACACTATTATATGCATGATCTTCACGTCTAGCTCTCTTCCTATAACAGTTGGGTAGGATCCTCCCCAACTCTCTTACTAAAGCTCAATGGAAGAAGGTAAATAGTCCTCCTGCTCCGGTCTAAGCTGCAAGCTATTTCAATAAGTTTTGGATTTTAGTGTACAGTTATACTGTTATCTTACATCCAGTGATATAGGTTTAGGGTACCAAACTACTGACATAGCGCTTATATTGGTAATATTGTTCAAATGCAAATATTTATTTTTTATTTTTACTGTTTTCGGAAAGTATTTAACGCAACATAGGTTGGAGCAGGAGAACTATCGACCGACATGTCAGCTCTCATTCCAGCAGCTCTTAAATTACTAACTTTGTTTCTAATTAGTTGCCATTTTCGTCGATTGAGAGATTAAGCAGGTGATAAGACATAAGAAATTTATTTCCCACTTTTAACGAACATATTACCCCTAAGAACCATTTAATCTAATTCTTAAGAAACAAAAAAAAAAAAAAAAAAAAAAAAACAAAGAAAATAATAAGAAGAAAAGACTTCTCAATATAAAACTACATTAAATCTGACTAAATAAATGAGCCATAATTTGATAGTTTGAGGGTTGGTTTACTCTAAGCATGTTTGTAAATCGGTTTACAATTAAAATACAATAGTGTAATAATATATAAAAGGAGACATTCTATAATAGCCTGGAATAATGACTTGCAGCCTTCTATTTTAAATTTCTTGAATTATGCTAGATGATGTTAACATCTAGCATAATGTGTATATACAAATATATAAACAAATTAAAAGATATTGTCTTCTTTTACATGTTCAAATATGTTAATTAAAAATATATTTATAAATAAATGTATGTATGTAAAGGTTCTGACCAAGGAAAATTGTTAACATTGATATAATTATCCTATCCAATCGGGGAAATGTGTTACTTTATAATGTAAATAAAACTAACGACTAACGATTGGATAGTTTGTTTAAATCTAGGTACGAAGGTCGTTCCGTCAAGCTGTTTTTTGTTTTGATGGCAGTGGCATAGCGGCGACCATTGAAAAATTCTTGAATAAAATATGCGTAAAATACATGAAAACCGCCGTTACACTTTTTATTTAGGAGTATTATTATAGAGACTAGCTATTTACCCGCCAAGGTTTGGCTGCTTGATACATATTTTAGGATACGGCAGCCTTAAAATGAAGTCTACAGCTAAATAAAGACAACTACATAAAAACATAATAATAAAATATTTATATATTTATTTTATCACTATGAAATATATATAAACAAAGTTCATTGAAAACAATATACAACAAATAATAACAGTTATACTGTTATTATTTTTATTTTAAATATATCACGTGCGTTCAATTGTTTAAAGACGACCAAAAAACGCATAATGTCGAACAACCAATAAAAATGCTTAATTAAAACATGTTCTGAAAACATGATCCAATTGAATGGCCCAATTATTCATTTGCATTATGTCATGCAACATGCCTCCGAAAATACGAAAGCACACAAAAACAGAAGAAAAAGAAAGAAGGAAGAAAAAACCTTTTATTTTTATTTCTTTTATAATAAAAAGTGATAAACTTACTTCATTCTTTCCTAATAACAGTTTTAAAGAATTATCTTCTTTTTTTTTTGCGACAACAATATAACTTAACTAGTAAGTTTTAATAAGCTTAGCAGTGTTCGTTAGGTTTTACTATATTGCTGTTGCGCCTCAATGAATATACTTTCGGTTTTGAATTCTCAGAAAAATAAACTCAACCCAAGTTTCAAATCAAACGGCGCTGATGTCAAATCATAGCGAACCCGCTCAGATGTAACCTGAAATCAAATTTTACGTTTTTTTATATGGGCCCTGTAAGCCTAATCATGTACAAAATGATATATTTGACGTGTTGGCAGTGTTTTTCGGTGGCAAGCTTTGTTTTGCAAGCCGGGCAAAAATGCATAATTATAGAAAAAGTAAACATGAAAATATAATCGAGGCGCATGCAATTACAAAATCGAAAGTGAAATTGGAAGGGCGATAACAACAATAGACACGAAAATAACAACACTAAAACAAGGTCAAAAAATATAACCTCGTTTATACACAATTTATTTAAAATTTCAAAACAAAACAAGTTCACCGTTTACTTTTTTAATATAGCCTTGTTCAACTTCCTTTGTTTAATAATCGTAAATCATGCAATCTCTCTGCAGAATATTCAATCGATAAACATGGTTTAATTTATTAAATGTAAACTTTGGGTCAGTAAGGCAAAATCTCGTACATCAAACAAAGACGTGAACCCTGTCAGATGCTATTTTTTGAATTAAAAAAAATGAACCTGAATTTCAAATTGGGTCAGATTTTATTATTATTATTTTTTACACAGAGTGTAAAAAAAAATAAAATTTTTGGAAAAATTGGTAAAATATTACATTTTATGAACTAAGCCAAGGTTTTATATCAATGTCTATATTGCTTTTATGATTTTCCATTATATTTATAATTCATATTATTTTATATTTTTGATCGTGGATTCACTTTGTGAAAGAAGAAAAGTGAAGTTAATAGAGTTACAGTTTTTTTTTTTTTTTTTTTCAGAAAATGGAAGTTTTTCCTTGAAATAAAGTTGAAATATGTACCTTAAACATACCTTATAATATACCTTTGAAATATGTATTTTATAAACCATTTAAAATCAGTCAAATATTTATGAATAAGACATCCTTAAGTTAGCATAATTCTAATTCGTTCTAGTTTCAACCTTTGTGCTTATTAATGCCTTCTTTCGGATATTTTCTATTCAAATTTTCTCCAAACATTAGAAACAATAGTTTTCGGACACAATGTGATTACTAATTCCCTGAAGGGAAAAATTTTGCCGAGATTTGGACCTTTTTTTATTTTTAAATTTTTGACCCACAAAATCAAATATTTGCAAAAAATCGCATCCCTGTACAAAAAAGTTAAAACAAACTTCTTCACTCCGATTTCTGTTTTTATATAGCCAATAAAAATCAAGCTGTTTGCCTTATATAAAAAAATAAATAAAAAAATCAGGTCTCCTAAAAAAAAAACAAACACTTAAAAATAAATTTACCAGGTTTACCTATCAGGAAATATGGGGTTTGCTAGAAAACTAGAAACATCGTGCTTTCTTAAATTTACAAAAAAAGAAACTTCATGTTTACCAACAATTTGAAACCTCAAGTTTGCAAGAGGGAATCGTTAGGAAACACCGAGTTTCCTAATATAAGAAACTTGTAAACACATATTACCCTGCAGTATATTACGATAATTCAAAGTATATTTGATTAATTTTGGCTAACTAAAAGGAAATATTGAAGCTTCTCACTTCTTATTTCATTGAAGATAGTTATAAATATTCCATTAAATACTCATCTCAAAAGTACTTATGGTATGCTCCCACCATCAGCCCAAAGATTTTAGGCCTAACTGACTATAATATTTATTAATAACTTTGTTTTATTTTCCTACATTGTAGTTATAACTAAACCATCAATAAATATGACATTACCCACCACCCATAAATTATTATATTTTACTAGCTATATCAAGTAACGAAAAGAACAATGATTAAAAAACGATTAAAAAAAAAATTCTAAAAACTCAAAAGTTCACATAATTATCTTCATTAAAAAAAAAAAAAATGCTTGTAATGAAACATGAAAATATTTTATTATTGTATTCCCTATTAATTACAGGTACTTAAAGTAGGTTTACCCAAAATTAATATGTAACTTTGGACAATTCCACTCCCATAGTTTGGTTATTAGCTACCTTTCCTTTTCGCTGTTTAACAAAAAAGTCAAGTTTTTTTCAAATGGTTGAAAATTAAAAGGTGGAAAACTTAAGGCAATATAGGAGCTACATACAAGGGAAGTTAGATTTTCTCGTACTAATTTCAAGTAAGAATCTTAGAAATTTGCGACAGAAAAAACCTGAAAAAATTTTCAATTGCCATCTTATAATAAAAGCCTTGTTTTTAGGCAAACTTTGTTTTTTTACGCAATAACCAAGGTTTTATTTTTCATCTGAGGGCTTTTGTTGTTGCGTTCATGCTCCAAAATTTTAGCTATTATTCGAAATTAAATTTCATTCAGATAAAAAAGAATTCATCTTCTCGACTAAGAATGAAATATAATATAAATTTTCTTTTTCAAGGTAAAACATTTACCTCTTTCAAGGTTTTATGTTTATTGAGAAGGTAAGCTGGTAATTAAATTAAACTGGAGAAACTGCAAAAAAGAAACGAAAAAGAAAGTGAAGAAAAAAGACTTTTATATCAATCAATAGATGCTATATATTTAATAAGATACTTTAAAGATTTATTTAAATTTTGTTTCCGACGTTCCATCAACATTTTGAAATTGTTTAGTTAAGATTTCTTTGGCGTATTTATAAACTTTTGGGTCTTCATCAATCTCATTAAATACCTGTCGTTCACCAATCATTGGATTTTGTGATTTTATTAGATAAGTGTTGGGGGTTAAGCTGACTGAGCTGTTGATGGTATTGTTATTGTTATGACGTCGTGGTCCTGCCATTATCGATTTAAATATTGTATCGCGAAGCAAGCGAGACACTGCTTTTCTCAATGATCTAGTTAGTATCATATATGCTAAAGGGTTTGTACACGATACTATTAAGGGTAATGCTAATATAAGCCAGTCGACTATTCCACTTAAACGATGCTTACTCAGTGTTTCATATATATGTACAAACATAAAGAAACCCCAGCAACATAAAAACGGTAATACCATAACAGCAAGATTTACTGATATTCGAACTTCTTTCTGACGTATTGAGTGAACACTCCAATTTGAATTTCGTTTTACTTGTATATGTGATGCTTTTAATAAATTAGTTACCATTCGAGCACGACGCTTTTCAGTGTTGATATTTTGGAACGCTGTGGCAGCTACTAGAGCGTAACTCGATAGCACAGTTAATATGGGAAAAATCAACAACACTGTGATGTTCGTATAAAACACATAGTCATTAAAAGCTTTGGATTTCACTGGTATACGTATTAATGAGGTTATAAAGTTAATCAAGCTCCAAGCCCATATAAATATTGTTATATATTTTGCTCTTCTACGTGTGATATATCTTGGGTAATATAATGGCCATGTAACTGCTACCGCCCGCTCAACGCTTATTACACTAATTTGAATTAATGACACGGACGCGAAGAACATATGCAACGATGGCATCAAAAACATGTTCGCTCTTTCTGATATATTTTTACTACTGTGTTCATAAATAAGAAAAATTATAAATTCTAATATGACTCCGATGTCTCCAATTGACAAACTTGATAAAAAATAACTTGTTTGTTTCGGTAGAATATTTTGTCGCAAAACAGAATAGAGAATTAACAAGTTACCTATCAATCCTAGAGGTAGGCATATGCTCAATAATATAAACGAGTAACTTTCGTATGATTTGCAACTGATTTCGAATTCCTCTTTTAAAACGTACGTAATTATGTATTTACAATACTCCATCACAACTTGATCCGTGCAACAAATGCTGTCAAAGTAATCTTTAATCGAAGTAATATTGTGCTCTTGATAGTATTTTACTTTCTGGCAGAAATCATAATCCTTACTTCCAATATCTCCGAAGTCTAAGCAGTTAATAGAAGAATTGGTTGCATTCATTTTATTCTGTTATCTTTTTTATGCATCTAAAATAATAATAAAAAAAATCTGTTTAAGAATGAATGTATGTATGTACATGTATGTATGTACATGTA
>JAUZNK010002654.1:0-27649 GCA_035046665.1 Euphysa ruthae | reverse complement strand
ATACGCACACACATATATATATATATATATATATTTATATGTGTGTGCGATTAGCCAAATCTTGGCTAGTAATTTTTAATAACACATTTTAAATTTATGAAATATAATTTATACATAACAATTTTGGTCAAGTAAAAAAAATGGCTGTTTTGGTTCTAGACTCTTTCAAAAAGAATGAAATTGGGCTCACATATTAAATTAGAAATTTTAAATTTATGAGATAATTAATTAATTTTATTTTTATAACAATGCAAAACTTTTTCAATTTCGTTTGACGAGAAAACCAAAAATGTGACACTTTTTAACACAATAGTGTTGTAAAGAACATTGGGTGTCACTTTTGATAAGGTTAATGTTTTATATATAATTTGCAAAATAATTTTGGGCGGATTTTGACAAGACAACAATAAAAAAACGTAATATTGCAACGAGGAGAAATAAAACTGAAATCCAAAAAAGAATAATAAAATCATAATGAAGCATAGACATAGTTTAAAAACACACTTACTTGAGCTTCAGTGTGCAGTCTTCCGTGTTCTTTGTTGAGGGCCATACGAGTGTCAGTCAGCCCCTTCAACTCTATATCTAATCTACGAACCATTGTTTGAAGCTGAATTACAAAGCATTTTCAAATTATAAAAAAATAAAATGTTCACCATAAATCTCTATGCAATCATAAATCATATGTCTCTATGATCAATAAAAAAACAGTAAAAATATGGCAACTACTAAACTTAAGTCACCTCTAAGGAAAAAAAATGAAAATAAACTATTATTAAATATATCTATAATAAACATTTTATGTTTTACTGGCCATTACAAGTTCCTAGGTTATCAATCTCAAGCAGCAGGTGGAGAAATGACTGTAGAAAATATTTATTACTCAGGTTCTGATACAGTTTGAATAACTTTAGTAAATTTAATTAATCTCTAGAGTATTTTTAAGAAATTTCAGTTTTTTGGAAAAAAAAAATTTAAGGCTGATGATGTATAACTAGGAAATTAATCAGATCAAACAAAAAAATATTTCATTACTGTTTTGCTTACAAAAATTATCACTTAACAATTAAAAAAAATAAATATAACTGATCATTTTTAAATAATTAATAGAAAGATTTAAGAGAGAAAAGTCCCTTTTTCCGGAAATTAGTAAAAATAGTATATGAGAGTGTATCCTAGCCAGGATCTGTTAAATTTTGTGCTCCTAGTTTGTAAAATGAATCTTGTAATGCAATCCTAGAGTCAGAAAACCATGACAGTGACAGAATAAAATATAATTACATCAGTTACACTTTCTTGTTTAACTTGTAGCTTCGAATGGAACTCTGCCTGTTCTCTCTCTAGATCTTTATAGTCACCTAAACACAACAATTGTTATATGTTTTCTTTTTTTTTTTTTACAGAAATAATTCACATGAAACCTTAAAAACATTTATTTAGGTCAAATTTACATATATTTACATATAAATATATATATATATATATATATATATTTATACATATAAAAATTTATGTATATCTCA
The DNA here is from genome assembly GCA_035046665.1 of Euphysa ruthae. Classification (NCBI taxonomy): domain Eukaryota; kingdom Metazoa; phylum Cnidaria; class Hydrozoa; order Anthoathecata; family Corymorphidae; genus Euphysa; species Euphysa ruthae. The sequence goes on along the minus strand of JAUZNK010002654.1, from coordinate 26,126 downwards.
TGGTAAAAACTTTAACGATATCAACATTTCATTTTTCAATTACTTTTCATATAGTCTTCCCAATTAAATAACAACTGTTGTTATGGTGATTCGGCACTTCAGTTGGACTCATTAAGAAAGATAAAGATAAATTTTATAATGAGTTAATAGTGGTCACATCTAAGTTAGGAGCTTGCCACAACTGGCGGTAACTTTAACAGGTATAGGATCATTAGGTGTTGTTGCAGAAATGGTAAGAGTGTCTGAAGATATTAGAGTTAAGCTTACTACAAATCTAGCGAATCAGATTTTTAAAAATGTCACAAATATCACAAAAGATTGGCAGTCAAGTATTATATTTAATTGTTTTAAGGGAAAGTGTGATACTCAAGAAAGAAGTTATTATGTATGATTAAAGCTGGTTGATTAAGTAAAGTGAAACACAGATGTTGATCGTTTAGAAAGGAATAACATGAGAATGGTTAGGTCATTGAAACCAAATGGTCAACTTGATAGTGCCACTTGAAAAGAATGGAGGAGGATAACTGTGTAAGAAAGTGTGGACACATGATAATTCTAGGAGCAAAGCCCAGAGGTTAAATAGAAAAAGACATAACAAAAAAATATAAAAGCACCACGTCCAACCGATGCTAGCATGGAAGAAGGATGATTAAAAGTTAAATGATGTTTTGTACATTTTTACTGAATCAACAAAGCCAGTAAAATTTCTTTTTTTAAATTTCCTAAAAAAAATGAAAAGTTTGAGCCTGACCTCAATTTTCATTGTAAATGATTTAATTTAAGTGAAAAGAAAAAATTGCAAAATTCTAAATTAATTCTTTATTTCATTGAAGAATAACAGACAGTTTCTGGTGGACTATAAATGCTAATCAAAAACTATGATGAGGAGCAATGTATTTCAGTTAACCATTATTTTTTTTTTTAAATAAATTAAATTTGATAACAAATAAATGAAAGTAGTGTTTTTCTATCCTAAACGTAACACTTTGCTTTCTTTCTGTACAGAATTCAATACAATAACATTATTTACCATTGGATACGACGTTATATACAATTATTATAAAATATTTTAAAATAATAATATAATCCAACAGAAACTTAAATTTAGGGAAAAAAAAAACCATAAAAATTACAAATAACACATACATAAACACCTTTCACCTTTCTACTCTTAAATTTGATATTTGAAAGATTTTCAAAGAGGGAGAAGTTTTAATAACATTTGTGAGTGTGTTCCAAATAAGTCTGCCCTTAAACTGGAATGAGTTTGTTACATAGGTTGTAGAAAGAGTGGGAAGAAGGTTTAATACAAAGGTTTTTCTAAGGTTATACGGTACATATTTCAAAGAGAATATATCTTGAATTAGTTTCAGACTCATATGGTTGATTGACTTATAAATTTCATCAATTTCATCAAAAACTTGTAAATGTCTTTTAAATGTCTAAATTTCTTGTGTGCACACCACAACTGTTGTCAATAATTAACAATTCACCAATATCTAAAAAAAAAGCTACTGCAGATTGTTCCTAGTGCCTTCTTATGAACTCTGTCTATAAAATGCTTTTCCTTTTTGAAACAGAACATCCATATCAAAGGACAATATGAAAAGTATGATAGAACATGAGCATAAACTAGCAACCTTGCTTGAGACATCCATAAAAAGTTTCTCAGACAAATAATGGCGCACAATTTCTGGTTCAGTTTTTCACAAATATTCTAGAATTCAATGGATATGAAATTCAAGGAAAAAAAAATTAATACTGAGTATATTGTGCAATCAATTATTTGAAAAGAATTACTAGCAGGAAGAACTTTCTCACATTATTAAATTTTTAATATATTTTCTAGAAAAAAATATTAACTTGTACAGAAAAAATTATCTTTTGACTCTTGGCTTACCTCCATGAATTAACAAAATCAAATTCATCCGTTTGTGAAAGATATTAAGAAACATTAACAATAAGACTTTCTTCAAGTATAAAAGTTTTATATTAATTATTTAAATATCAATTCTTGGCACAATTACACTAAAATAAAAAAAAATTAAAGTAAAAAAATATATATGGCATATAAAGTTATGAAATTTGAATACCTTCAAACAAATTTTCTATATTGCTTTCAAGTTGATTGACGTTCCGCATAAGTTGCTGTCGTGTTGAATCTAGCGTACCTTTAAAATGTAAAGTAGTCATAAATCAATATCAAAATAAGCAGTTCTGGAATATTATCTAAACAATCTAAAATTTGAAAGCCACCTCATGAATTTTGGTCATTGCTGAATCAATATATTTAGCACATATTCAGCATTGTATTCTTGATAAGAATCTACAAATAATGTTCAAAGGTATTATTGAAATGAATTGTTGACAGTGATGCATCAATTTAAAGACTATTATCAGATTTTCACTTTACGAAATACCAAGAGCAAGACTAAAATTTAAATTTTATGAAAGATTTTAAAGTCATGAAAAATTTTTTCATTTTCTTATTGCCAGATTCATTTATACCCACCCATTATCTGAACACAATTAGTAAACAAACAAAAGCAATAAAAGCTCAAAATGTAGTTCAAACTCAACGGAAAAAGTAGGAAATACAATCCAATAAAATATATACATATAAAATAATAATAAAGCGTTGGTTAAAAAGTTTAATGAAAAAATTGGGAAAAGACACCTGGAACAAATAACCTAAATTTCAATAATTTATCCAAAAAGTTTAAACCATCACATTTTCTACCTACAAAAAGTCTCTTTTTTACAACCTCTTACCAAATGACAGGGAAAGAAAAAGTAATAAACAGATTTAAGTTCTACCTAACTTCTTTTCATATTTGAAAACATCTTCGGAGACAGAATTTAATTCTTTTAGATCTTCCTCAATTGGATGCATTTGAAGTTGGATTTTGGTCAGCCGATCTTTCACAGTTTGAAGTTTCCCTTGAGCTTTTTGATGGCTTGTTCTAATCTAAAGTGAAAAAAAAGTATGGTTAGTATAAAAATCTAAACTGCCAGCCAATATTTACTTATTTTGTCAATAATTTAATTAAGAGAGTTTATATCTGTACCTAGAAAACCCTACTAGATTTTTTCTATCAAAGCAGAAACCATAATGCCCTTAATATCATCATAAAATTTCAATTTATACGGGAAATTACTTTGTCAATCTGGGCAACAAAAGTTTAAATGCTAACAAGAAAACAAAAACAATGAACAACAGAGTTAACACCTTGTAAACTAGCATGAGAACTAGTTTTACCTCTTGCACTTTTTCTTTCTTTTGTGTTAAATAAACCAAATGCTGCTCATATTCTTTTACCTTTCCAGTCTAAAAATAATTGTAAGTCTATAGTTATTAAGCATTTTATTCGACGAATATTATTGTATAGCTTAATTAATTAGTAATCTTGGAGCATCCTATTGTTGTGATAAAAGAACAATTTAAAAATAAAGATAAATAAATAAAGATAAAAATTAATTAATTAATTAGTTAATTAAATTAAGAAACTTTCAATATTGAAATTGCAACTATCTAATAAATATAATATATAAATATAAATAATATATAAATACATATATAAATATTAATATATAATATTAAATAATATAAGTATAAATTATTATGGTAAGCAATTTTGATTGTTGATACCTGACCTAAACTGCTTACTAAAGCAAAATAAGCATGTGTCTTTTTTTCCACTGCCATAACGAACATGAGATTGGCTAACGAAGATTGGCTAACGAAGATTGGCTAACGAAGATTGGCTAACGAAGATTGGCTAACGAAGATTGGCTAATTATTAATATTGATTTGAAACCTTAGCAGACTAAGTTAACAGTTTTAACAGTCAAACTTTAACAGTCCACCGTTTTTTGGTGGACTGTTAAAGTTTTTTGTGGTTGTAGGTCTTTAATGTGTAATGAGTTTTTAAAAAAACGAGTAGTTTTATTATTTTCATAAAACACTTTAATTTGGATTTATCAGCAATATATAGTCATACTCCAGAAAATAATTTCTTAAAAAATTATAAAAAAATTCATATTTTTCAAATTATCACACTTAACGTGTGATAATTTTTAAAGCATGACACAGAGTCTGACATCACATTCTATGCATATAAACTGTGACTCTCAGTGTTTTCCACGGTGGGTACAGACAAAACATCTTCTAGAACAATTTTTTTTTAATCAGTTTCTGGTACATAGTTTGGAAAGTGCGACCGGTCAATCTCATAAGGTTGTCCGCCCCTAAACTAGCACGACTTGATTTTTCCGAATAACACATCCCATATTTTTCTATATGGTTTAGCGAAAATAAAACCAAAATAATCTGCAACAAAAATGGATGCACCAATACAAGAGTGCCCAGGAAAAGTCACACACCATAACTCTGAATCCTGGAGTATGACCAGCTAAGAAAAAAATTTTTGGCAGGAAATGCGATTTAATATCTTGTTTTTGGTGGCAACAAATAAAAAAACTGACTAAGCTATCAAACAAGAAGTTGCTAAAAGTTACAGCATTAAAAAAAAAAAAAAAAAAAACACTACCCTGGTAAAATTAAGCACCTGCATAGAAGAAATATTTATCAACAAGAAATATCCGCAAAAATATTGGCAACAAGGAGTTATACATCAGAGAGGATTCATTTGGGATCAATCTACTGATACAAACCCAACTATTCCATCTTCTAATGATTGGGGTTGGAAACAAGGTTCCAATCAACAGTTTTTTTATCAATGGATTGATCTTTTAACTGGCTCAACTATTAGAAAAAAACAGGTTAAAACATTCAGCAAGAAGCAGCTTTATACATGTCAAATAACCGTAACTTCATGAAACAAAACTTGGTCCCCAGAGAAGAAAAATTTCTAATCATATAAAATTAGAAAACCTAACCAGCAAAATGTACATCTTTTGGGTCAAACTGGGTTTGAAGCTCAATATAAGCAGAATAAGATACCTATCTATCACAAAATGCAAAAAGAAAAAAAAACTATAATAATTTGTTAACGAGGTTTTACAATTTATTTTTAAATTCAGTTCAAAAGTGCAACAAAAACCACTAAAAAACCGACCATGAAAAGTACCGTAAGTGTGGTTTAAATTGGTTTCTGCCTTTGGAATACAAAGCAAGTGTAATTTACATTGCAACCTGCTCTGTAAATTTTTAACACTTACTCATTTTAATCTATCATAAAGTATTGGTAAACTTATCCTGTAAAAACACCAAAAGGGACTTTTAAATGTTTTTGGCATTTAATTCAATCATTAAATTGTTAGAAACAGTAGAAAACCAAATGACCAAATACTTGAAGAAAAAAGTAAAATTCAATAAAATAAACCCAAATGATTTCTTTAGGGGCTATTTTGAAATAAGCACCAGAACTCAAAAAACCAAAGTTACTTTTCATAGCACAATTTTTTTCAGAAACAAGAGAGCTCTGTATTATAAGATATAAAGATAAACATGTTTTTTGAAGCTAAATTCATACATTCCTGATAACTATTCATTCAAATTATTGAATTCTCAAAGCTAGAAATGTGTTTTATTCCATAACACAAAAATTTATGGATCTACACTATTAGAGAAAAAAATATCGTTGCTGGACAGTCGGAAAATTAAATTATCAAATTATCAATATTATTTTCATATTAAGTAAGGGTTCATAAAGCACACAATATGAGTTCTTTTAGCAAATATAAAAACTACTTGCTAGATTAAATATGGAAAAGCTAGAGTCTAAAAAAGACCACAGATTCAACAATTAATGATGAATGGAAGTCGAAACTTCATGCATTCAATGAATAAAATAGCCAGCTTTTGCAGGAGTATTTATATAATATAGTATGGTTTGTTATTTATATATTATGGTAATATGGTATATTATCCACTCATCAACGGTCAAGAGGAAAAAATGACAAAAAACATTTACAGTTATTAATTCATAGTTAGAATTATTCAATAGAAGCAGTAAAAATACACTAGCCTATCTAATTTTGGATTATTAAATAGCCCAAAAACTTATTTACCTGCTCTTTACGAAGACTCTTAATACTTTCAAGAGCTTGAATGTATCTAAAAATAAATAAATAAAAACTTAATTTAAACTATGACAGTATTTTCAGCATAATATTATCACTTTAATAATAGATTATTTTTCAACCAAACAATGAGAAAACCAAGTGAAGAAAACCTGTAATTATAATCACACAAGTTTAAAATATTACCTCTTAAATAAAATAATTACCTCCTAAATAATCAATAAAATCTAATCAAAAATAATGTCGTTAAAACACCTTAAAATTACAACTGACCAAATATAAGTTGATATTTTTATTTCTGGGGCTGAACGTAGCTAGTATTAACATGAATAAATTTGTTCTCAAAACTGATTATATTAATTTTTCTCTACTTGAATAGAGCAAAATTAGTTGGCCCGTTTGCTTACAATTAAAGTTTTTGTTTACTTTCATGATAAGCCTTTTTTCTTTTTTTTTTTTTTTTGTAAAAATTCTATTTCCAGAGAAAAAGTATGTTCTTGCTACAATACCAATTACAAACCTAGTAGCATCGAAAATAGCATCAAACTTTGTCTTTAAAATCTTTCCTTCGCTCAACGGCCTGTTAAGAAAGAATATTGCATATAATCAATCAAAGTTTTGACTTTCTTTTCAAACAATATCTTCAGAAACAGAATAATTTCTTTAAAAAAAAGTAGAGATAATATTTGTCTTGTTATTTTCTACTGCCTACTAACTTGAAAATCTTTATTAAAAAAAAATTATAAAAGGTTCAATGTTGATTTTAGGCATAAAATGACCAAAAATATTGCATATTCAGACCCAATATAAAAACACAGGAATCTTTTTCAAGAATCCAAAACCATTGCTTTTTTGAATTTATAACTGATACAGAAAAAAGTAAGTAAAGCCTCATTAAAAAAAAAAATACTTAGATAATAGGCAAACCTGTTTTTGATAGGTAACTGAATATGTATTCCAAATATAAATTTTTAAAATATTAACTCTTTTAGTATCGCACAGCCAAACATCGTTCCCACAGGAATGATGACGTTTTCCATTCCTACACACCCAATATCGCATTTGAACTGTGCCAGATTGTTTATTATGAATGTGGGCTTCTTTTGAACCACCATAATGATTGGCAACCATGAAATAATTCATTACTTTATTAATATTTGAAAAGGACACATTCGCAATGGCAACATAAAAAAGTTATTCACTTTCCCAAGCTGTTTCTTACTGCTTGGAAACTGGCATTGATGGGGAGAATGACTCTTCCATACGAGGTTTAACTAGTGGTGAATAAGAAGAGATTGATCAAGAATTGTTAGATGAAGATTTTTGTATTTCTACTGCAACAATTAATCTGTTGGGAAAAACATTGTCATCAAAAGGTTTCTTTATATGGAACAGCCTTTCTAATGAAATGAAATCTATAATATAACTATAATGTTTTAGAACGTCAGATCAAGGAAAAATTTTTTAGCTCTCTGGATATAGTTCGCAGACCTTAATATAGACTATAGTTTTGTAACAAAAATTTTTTTTTGCTATGCTTCAGCTGAATCAATCTTACTAGGTCTTTACGTGTGATGCATAACAGGACAACAATGGATATACTATTGTAACAGACAATTTTCTCCTATCCTTGCTACCATTTGTTTTTTATTTGAATATTTATCTTTGTTGTTGTTATTTTATGCCTATTATATTGTCTTATAATTTATATAGCATGTCTATAATTGTTTGTGGCAGAATAAAAACTTAACTACTTTGACACCCTTCCTTGTACACAAACATTTCCAATTAATTTTGCGAGCTATTTACATTTATTTTCGTCACTTGAATTCAGAACCAGCGGTTGAGAATGAAACTAAAATTGTCTTAGCACAAAAATCTCCATTTATAACTCCTGTTGATCTGTCTTCATTGCTTGTCACCATCTCGCTTGTCAACAACCTCACCCAAAGAAGATTGTGAAAAAAAAACAACTACCAAAAAACATAACTTTTGCAAGAAGAAAAGCAAAGAAAGGCCAGCAAAGATTCAAAAGTAGAAATGAGAGTGATGCTGACGAGAATGAAGAAGTGAAAGTGAATCAGACGTGCAATAATTTAGATCTTTCAGTGAGCAAGTTGGGTTCTTTTTCGCCATCGCATCTCCCAGGAAATTTCAGAAAATATATACTTTGTTTATATTTATCAACAGACTCAAACAACTTCAGAAATTAGTACATAATGATAAGAAATGTTTTAGGAATTGTTTGCATGTTTCATAAAATAGCGCTTTCTATTTTAGGGCAGAAAACTCCAAATATGGTCAAGGTTTTTGTATGTATGTTTTACACACATTTTCTCTCATTATTCAGGATAATTATATAACTATATAGGTACATTTTATATTTTCATACTTATACTTTATGAAGCCTGCTTTTAAGTCAATTTTTATAAGAAATATTTGTAATTTTCTGTATTTTATCAGCCATTTTGGATTTTGTGATGTCATTTTCAGAATTTTTTTTTTTCAGAAAGACATTCCTTGATCAACCTATTTTCAGAAACTTTGTTTACATTCAAAGTAATAGATTATTATTCAATGCAATCCAGAGATTAGTCAGTGATAATAAAAAACATTTTGGGAATTGTGGGCAGCTTTTCAAAAACACCTCATCCTATATTTTGGCCAATAACTCCAAAAAGGTAAGACAAGACTTTTGGTTTTTTGTATGTAAATTTTAAATATATTTTCTAACATGTTTCAGAACAATTCTATACTTTACATACATTGTCCTTTTATAAAAACTGCTTAAAGAAGTTGATATTTTTAGAAAATATTTGCACTTCTCCGTAGTTTATCAGCCATTTTGGATAAAGTGACACCATCTTCAGACTTTTTTTTTTTCAAAAAGACATTTCTTGATCGTTCTAGTTTTAGAATCCATATGCTTTGCTTATGTTTAAATCAACAAATTATCAAAATAACTTAAATTAAAATAAATTAGGCTTAAATTTGACGGTACTGAAAGAGTTAAACCAAGTGTTTTAAAATTTTATATAAAAACATATTCAAATCTGAGTCAACAAGTCAACAAAGTTTACAAGGTTTTTGAACAGTTCAAAACAAAATAACTTTAATATAAGCCTTGGGTTTATTTATGGATGTTTAAGGCATTTTGGCAGAAAATTTTTATAATATACATTTAATAAGGATGTTAAAAAGATTTGCCTGATTTTTGCTGTGACTTAATCAAGAATCCAAAAATTATTCTAAGACTTTACTAAAATATACAATGCAAATGGTATGGAAGCATTTCATTTATTTCTAAATCACAAACCATTATCACTTAATTGGTGTTCAGTAATTTAAAGACCGGGGAAAGATTTTGTGCTTCCGTGAAGAATAATAGGTCCCGGGAAAATTTTTCCTTGCCAAATCTGAATAAAACATAAATTAATGCACAATTTTAAACTCAACCTTTGAACAAAAATTACAAATAGCTGGGTCAAAATAAGAGTAATAAGAATTAACTAAATAAAAATGCTAGTCCAAAATATTATTTTGTTTCTTTAAGCTTCTCTATCTCATGCTGTATTGTAGTTGATTTGAATTTCTTTAAGTAAATATTAAATTTTTAAAAACATACATTTATAATATATATTATATTTATATAAATTATTTAATATATAATATTTTTAAAAACATATCTCAACTTCATGGCTAAAACTTCAAACATTTAAACTTCAAGTATTTTAGATTAATCTCCAAAAAGTTTATATCTTTATGCATTAGGCCATGAAACAACCTAATACATACCAATTAGAATCTTCTTGATGACAAAATATAACATGCTGTATTACTGCTTTAGGAACTCCTAATCTTGATATCATCTGAAAGAAAACAGTTATTAAAATGACAATAAACAACATAAAAGTCTGGGGAATGCAAGCTTAACCAATTAAATAAGCAGAAAGAAAATTTGAAAATTTCTAAACAAAATAAAAGGTATTTAATAAAAATTTAGGGATATTCAGAATTGAATAACATTAGGAATATCATAACTCACATTTGGCAGATTTTAGAAGCATTTTAATCTACGTCTTGAGAAGTCTTGAAAACCTATACTGACTGCATGTAGTGGATAAAAATATTAGTTTTCAAGAGTCTTTAGTTTTCCGTTAGGAACAAGGAAAAAATTTTTACATTTTAAAAAGATGCAAATTCCAAATGTGTTTAAAAAACTGTCCATTCTTCAGCTCTAAAGGTGTTTTGATTACTATAAAGGTTCCAAATAAGGTTATTATCATAGAATATATTTTTAAAAAATGCATGTTTAAAACAAATTTAGTAACTAATTGGTCTCAGTGCCGACCAGACACTCTTTTAACGCTAAAAATTTGCAACCATTCAAAAAAAATTTGGTTAAAAAAGCATAGCTAAGTGTCTGTTGTCATATAGCTAAATAAATTGTGTTATAAGCACCAAACTTCATATAAATTTTGAAAAGATTCATTAACGCAAATGCTGAAATTGGCTAAAGGAAAATGAATTATCTAGATATCATGATTAGAAAACCCTGGGCAAAATGTGTCCAAAAATTTTAAGAAAATACACAATACCATGCAAAAGCATGGGTGTCTACTAATAGGTCCTTAGTCAGTGATTAGAACTCATACCTCTTTTGATAAATCTGTGCATCTGTTGTTAATGCTCTCTTTCTAAAAATTAAATGATATATTTTTGCAATGTTCATGAATTAACGATTTTCAATACAAATCATTATATTTTGCCAGGAATTTTTTCAAATCTTTTAAATTTATTCAGATAAAAATAACTCAAACAAGAGATTTAAAATTTAAAAAAAAATAAAAACCAATTTTGATGAAAAAACTCAAACCTAAATGAACCATTAAATTTCTTTGAAGTACCTCTATAAGTAGCAAGATTAAAATTCACTCTAGAAATCTGATAGCGATTCAGGTATATAATATAAACTCTCTCATTCTATCATAAGATTGAAAAAAAAAAGGTTTCTTCTTACAGCTTCAGAGGTAAAAACACAACATCTCTAAACAGAATAAATAATCCAATTGCTGAACTTGGCTTTAATTGCGAAGTTAAATTTTGAAAAATTGCTTAAAAAACAAAAAACATTGTTTCCTATTTTCTATTTTGTTTTTAGGTTCTAATGGGTAATTTAAGGAGCAAAAAAGAAAGGATATTTTTTGGTTAATTTCAAGACCAGTTTAACTGACTGAGCTACAAATATTATTTTACTACGTATTTATTCCAGAATATAATAAACTATTTAAACCCTGATGCACAGCTCTTTTGGCTAAATTTTTGATGAATTTCATCAAACTTATAGGTGCAGCCTTACTTAGTTGATAATAAAACACTGAAAAGTAGCTTAGTTTAGGTACTATTTGATATAGAATCCCAATGTAATTTTCAAATTTCTTACAAGGCCAGAAATTTATTCAAAAGCTGAAATATAGTCCTTTTTTAAATTGATTATAAGCCCTTTTAAACATCAAATTTTTGAGCTATTGTTTACATTGCTTATTTCCTCCAGGTAACATTGAAAAAAAGATAAAATAGCAAATATTTGTCAAGATTAACCACTAAAGTTATGATAAAGCTATTTTTTAGAAAATTAATGATAAAACATATGATTTTAAATAAACTAAGGTGTCTGCCAAACTTTTTCTTCAAAAATCAATAATTTCATGATCATAAAGAATTTTAAAAACTTGAAAAAAAAGATGTTTAAAAAATAAGCTATAAAAAGTTTAAAAATATTATCAATTATAAATTTAAGAATACACAAGTAGATGACCAAAGCTATAAATAAATAACCCAGTTATCTAACTTTAAAATAATTAATAATTTAAATAATTAATTCACTTTCGTTTTATATTTTACTTTACCCAGAAAAAGTTTTGTGCTTATAATTTATTATTTTTGTGTTTTGTGTTTATTGCTAATTGTTGGAACCCCAACTTTCCTTCCAGCATTATTCATTCCAACACCAAGATCAATTAGAAATTCCTTGATTGTTCATGGATTCAAAATACCAGCTAAAGTGTTATAACTTTGCAGGTAACAGCAAGCAACAATGATATTCACCTAAAGTGTTAAAACTCTTAAATATTGTTCTGTGGAAATGTCATTTTAAAAAGTCCTTCCAAGTGCTTTACAGTATACAAAACAGAAGGCCATATTTCTAATGCTCATTCAGTAACTGCTTGATCTTATATCCAACTCATTTTGCAGAATATTATTGAAAATGTGTCAGATATCCCCTCACTGAGTTAAAAATCGTGTTGAGCAGGTAATTCAGCAAATATTTTTAAAACTTGTCCAAAGCAGTTTTTTGAAGATTCAATCTGCTTTCAATCTGGTTTTGGATGCACAATAAGCAAAAATCAATGTTTAAGGCTTTGGAAAATCCAATGTCAACCTTATTTTTGTTTACAAGATCTAGTAAATTCCAATTAGTACTAGGTCCATCCATGGAGGAATTTATCCATTTGCAAACCTTTATTTGAATTAAAACTTGTTTTCAAGGTATGGTGCATTGCAAAATGTTTTTTCATTGTCCCAGGACCTGATGTTAACATGGATTGGTGATGCTCTTGTAAAACAAGACAGAATGGCAATTTTTTAAACCAGGATTGAGACCATATACAAACATGTAATTATCCTTATCATTTCATTCCAAAGTTTTTAGAAATTAGACAAATTTTTAACCTACACTTGAAAACACTTGGAAAAGAATGAGATGATCGATAAAATTCAACAAAGTGTAAGCATCTAATTTCAGCATCTATTAAATCATCAATAACAGCGTAAAGCAAACAATTATGTTTCGGTTGGACTTTTTCATTCGATGTCAGTAGCTTCAACATTGGGTTTATCAAAAAATGGGATTTCTTTTTTTTTTTTTTACTTTGCTGATGTAAAGCTAACTTTCTTTTCTAAGCTCTCTTGGTTATTTCCGGATTTTTTTTTCTGTAAAAATAAAGAACAGATAAAAAAAAAAGAAAATAAAAATAGAAAAACATATTTCAAGACTTTCAAAATCATTTTAAAAAATTATTAAATACAAGCTTTCCAAAGTCTTAATTCAAGGTCTTAGAGACACCATACCCTTCTTTCATCTTCTTCTTTTACAGTTTTTCATTTTTCATGCTAGCATGGATTAGATGAAAATCATATGAATTTGGCATGATTTTAATGAACTGGATGCCCTTCCTGTCACCCACCCTGTTTTACAGCTCAAGGAACTAGATGTTTTATCAGGGCACCATCACTAGGAAGGTTGCCAACTAAGACTGAAGACCCCAACCTGGCCATGAGACATACCCTGCCTGATGTCAACCCGGAGAATTTGAGAGCAAGGGGACAAACCTCTTACCCTGTAAGAGCATTTCTTTTTTACATTATTTCCTATTAAGCATTTATTTCTAAAACTGTATGCAAAACAACTTCAAATTTTTATTAAATCTATTTTTTACAACTTTATAACATGTTTGAACCAATTTAAATTTTTTAAAAACAATTAAAAGTAATTATTTTTTTTCATAACATCTTACAATTTTAGTGATAAATAGCATTAAGTAAATGGTAGCAAAAAAGCCATAAAAAAATACAAAAAAAATATAAAAAATATGGTCTTAGAATCTTAAAGACCAAAAAGATTCCTAATTACCAGTTTTTTTTGACTCCAACATCTCTTAATGGTAAAAATTTTAAACTAACCTCTCCTGAAGGTGTTATCTTCATCATTACACCATCTAACGATTTTGTTGTGATTTTAGAATTCTAAAATAATTTATGCTTAACTCAATAAAAACTTTAATGTTAGCAAATACAAATTTTAATGGAGAAAAAAAGTATTTAGCAGTTGTATTGAACAATCTTGAACAATTGAAGATTTAAAAAAAATCATTGTATAACTAATTGAGTAAAAGGACCAGTATAGCTGAGGGTTAAAAAAAAACAAAAATATTCAAAATCTTAATATAATTATATTTTAAAATTAATGAAAATTTCAGGAAGAACAAATCTGTTGTCTTTCAAGAAATAAGCATTTTAGTATCTGATGAACTCCCAAAAAAAAATTTTTTTTAATGTAATTATGACACTTTTTAATAACACAATAACTGATATGCTCAAAACATTTTGTAACAAACCAAAAAAAACTTAATAAGAAAGCTTCTTATGAAAGTTTCAAAAGGACCTGATTAACTTTTCAAAACGGTCATAAAGCTAAAATCAGATATAACATTATTTAACAACAAAATATTGGAAAATCAGAATCAATCTCCAACATAAAAACAATAAAACATAACTTTCAAACTATATCTCACGTTTTGCGGGCTGAGTCCAGATCATCCTGAATTTTTAAAATGACTGAAATATTTGAAGTAAAAAAATAATATTTTTTAATGTCATGGAAAATTTAAGAAGAATAGAATTTCTAGAAATAATATTTAGAAAATATAGAAAAAAAAGAGATGCAACTTGACCTCTTGGGCCACAAAAACTGCCCAAATTATCAGAAATTAGAATTTCAACAGAATTTGAGCGCGATTTTTTTATGAAAGATAGAAAAATAAAATTTTCAGACAAAACTAAACCCATACCTGCCCCAGGTCATTTCTGGCCTATGGGTAAAAAAAAAAAAAATCCAAAATGACCAGTTTAGCTAAAAAAACGCTATTTCTTGAGAAAATTATAAAAGGATATTTTAGGCCTAGGTAAAATAACAACTGGACGCGTTTAAAAGAATATTTTTTTAAATCATTAACACTGAAACGGATCAGTATTTTTACATTATACACTATGTAAAAGTATGGAAAATTTTACCTATTTGTGGGGTAAATAATAATAAGAAGGAATACAACGTTTAAACATAAAACTTTTGGAACTAAAACAATGGCATTTGAGAAAAACCATAACGTTTCTTAAGAAAAGATGATGTAACCTTACATTTATAACTAATTTGACCAATGACAGAAGCCTTGACCTATAAAGCATTTCTTGAAAATTTTTTTAGACCAAAATTGAAAAAAATATATAAGTAAGGCCAAAAACATTATAAGATCTAGTAGATTAGATTTCTCAGGGAGTTTAAATAAGAAAAGCTAAAAACTTTTATAGCAATCGTTGACAATTCAATGATTCTAAAAATTGAATGAAACAATACCTTTTGTGTAGAAGTAGTAGTTTTTGTACAAATTATTTTATTCCCTAAAGTATCTTGAAATTGTAATTTTACTTGTCCTTTAACTTCCTTTTCACCAGCAATCTAAATACGAACTCAAAATATTTCAAAATTTAAAACACTAAATTTTTTATCCTAGCAGTAAAAGTAAACAATAAGTTAAGACTTAAAAAAGCACCGCACTTTAGGTTTCTTCTTTAGTGCTTGTGTCAGTCATTTCTATTTGTTTCTAGTATTTATTTTTTTTTCTAGCTTTTTTTTTAAGATACAGAAATTTTAGTTATGTTGAGACTAAATTAATATCCTTTCTTTACTAAAATAAAAAGAATTTTTTTAATAGTGAGAGCCCCAAGGACATAATAGATAATACCCAAGTTTTCATGTCACTCAAAAAAACTGGTATTACTGGTGAATAATACATAGGTGAAATCCAAATGTGCAGAGTGAACTAAATTTAGAATTGGGAAAAAAATTTCATTTATGGGCTGAACATATCCAAGATCATAAAAAGATCAAAGCTGTATATCTGAAATAATAAGCCATGATATCAGATTGTGTCAAGTTATCTGGTAGAATTGATTCACTTAATTTTGACAAAACGAGATTGCAATTCAAGTAATAAAGTTTTCAAAAATTCACCTTCCTTAAAAAACACTTTTTGTCGAAAAACTGAAAATAAAAAGGAACACAGTAATCTAGAAAATCTTTGAAAATATTCATTGGATCAATAGATCAAACTAAAATTATTTAATCTCCCAGATTTTACATATTTTATTTTTCCTTGTTTTTGCGTATCACATGAATAAGATTACAATATAGAAAAAAGATGATTGTCTTAAATTTGCTACAAAGAACTACACGGAACAGATATCATATTTGTTAGATGAGGCTTAGTCTTGTCATATGTTCTGTCGATTACATCAACTTTCTTTATTTCAAATAACATTGGTAATAATATTGACCTTAAAATGTCTTTTCTTTTTCAAAATTTGAATAGAAAATAGGAAAACCAAATAATTAATAATAATACTCCACTTTAAGGTTTGAAGCAAACATTCCAAATTTCATCTTAAATTATAAATTGTACCTTGGGATCGTGTATAAAGGCTTCGCCTTTACACCCAGGAGGTGTATCACCAGTAGTAATATACTTCAAGCATTCAATGATACTCTAAAATAATTCAAAAAGATTTTGCAAAATATTTCAGTTATTCATTTGTAGAAAAAACTTATTTAACGTTAAACGGCATGGGTACCACAAATGCAATTGGTCAATGACCAAAAGCTGCATTATCTTAAGCAAAAAATTCAAATTTATTTTTCAAAAGCTTGAAAATAAATAAAAAAACTCAATATCTAATTCTGATTGGTTAATCAATGGGAATGGGAAAAAAGATGAAAAATAGAAAAAGAAAATAGAAACGAACGGAAAAAATTTTTGACAAAACAAATTATCCAAATTACCTAAAAGAAAAAATCAGAAAAAATATTTTTAATTATGTTTTTTAAAACAATATTTTATTAAAATAATTACTTATTTCAACTCACCTAAGACCGGCTACAAGGCTAATTGCTTTGAAAAACACACAAAAACTAAAAAAACGTCGACCTTGCTTTTGTCATAACTACCACTTAAATTATCCCAGTAAAAGTTATTACTTTTAAACAAAATGTGCATCACTGTGTAACATGCTGGTTTTCTTTTACAAAGAAACTTTAGAACTTACTTA
Organism: Euphysa ruthae; assembly: GCA_035046665.1. NCBI lineage: Eukaryota > Metazoa > Cnidaria > Hydrozoa > Anthoathecata > Corymorphidae > Euphysa > Euphysa ruthae. The sequence goes on along the minus strand of JAUZNK010002654.1, from coordinate 9,140 downwards.
CTCACATACTCACTCACTCACTTGCTTACTGTCATATAGTGACATCGGGTAAAACTTGCGCAATTTTAGTAAACTTTGGTTTTGTTTTTGTTTCCCGCATTGAGAAAACTCCATTTTTCTTGGATATGAAGCTTTTCCACCCTTTTTACATCTCAATATGTGTTTATTTCCTAACCCTCTGCGTACTGCCGTTTGACTTGAACATCAATGTGCAATTTTTACCCGACAAAATGTTTAAAATTTGCACATCTGAGTTTGAAAATTACGCACGAAAAATTACGCGCATTAGTTCTCACCGACACATTTTTTCAAATCAGTTTGAAAAAAACTCATTTTTTTTATCCTTTATTCTTTGCTTAACTATATTTAAAATAAATAATTATAAAAATAAATCTTTCTATCTCATAAAACAATGGTAATATTGTTTTTTAAATTACTAAAAAAAATTAGTTTGTGATGAGGAATTGTGGGAATTGTGGGAATGGTAGATTTTTATTCTAGCTTTATAATTATTTTTTCAGATTTATACTTTGTTTTTCCTCTAGATATTCAAGTCTGCTAAATATAAACTTAGTAATGAGATCTCCGGCTAATCAATCTACTAACTTGAAATGAATTTGCTAGTGAATTCTTATCTCAGAGGAAAATGCTTTATCTATTTGAATTTGAAGGATATGAGAAAGTTAAGAGAGTCTTTTTATTAGAAACAAAATTTTCTATTAAAAAATAAACACTCTATCTCATACATGAAAATTGTGTTTTAAAGAGTCTCTCTATTGCAAAGTGCATCAAATTTCTTATTATTATTTGGGATGTTCTATTTATTTCCTTTTAAGACTCAACAATATTTGGCTCATAGATAATATTGAATGCTGGAAAGAAACCACAATTTCCCTCCAACTGCATCAGAGCCAACATGCAGTTTCAAACCATCTAGTTGTAAGCTATCAATATTTCCTTGAAAGTCTTGCAAGAATCGCAATAATATTTGTGTCAATGTGTTTAACATGTCTTGTTCCACCTATTTTCATTTTAAAATTTTCTGTTCAATGTTGTTTTATCTCCTTATCTTAACTAGTACTGATTTAAAATTATATAGTTATAATTAAATTAAGCTACACAAAAGTTTTAGAGAATGATTTATCTCCCTGACACTATCCCCCAAATGCGTGCAATTTCTAACCGCACTAAGTGTTTTTTTACGGGTAAAAATTACGCAAGTCTAAACCAAAGCTACAATTATCATAACATTATTATTGCATCGTATGTTTAAAAGTCATTTATCAAACGAACTAAAGAGCATGTTTTTATTTGCGCATAATGTTGTGTACTTAGAAAACCAAAGTTCGCCATAAAGGTTGTGAACACGTTATTATGCATTTTTGCTATCAAATCATCTGAATTTGAAAACACGGAATACGTTTTTTTTGCGCTTTTTATGTTGAAATAAAGTTTGTAACGGTTCATTGGTCTAATTCTTATGCTGACATTCAACAAAGATTAGGTGCGCAATTTTAGCACTCAAAATAATGATGCGCAAGTTTTACCCTCTGCTACTATACACACTTAATTACTTACTTACTTTACTTTACTTTACTTTACTTTAATTTACTTTACTTTACTTTACTTATTTACTTACAAGCAAAATACTACTTACAGTTTTTCCAGTTCCATTAAGTCCAACAATCAATGTTAATGGAGTTTGAAACTCTATCACTGAGGTCTCTTCTGGTGGATAACTACGAATCCCTTTGATAGACATCTTCTTAATAAGTGCCATGTTTATTTCTATTGATTAAATAACCTATTTTTACAATAAAAAACAACAATAACTTTTTAGATGGGGATCGAATTCGCTCCTCAGTGACAGAAACCAAACATTAATTAACTAGCTTCTACTGATGACATCATAACTTTTGAATGTTTACTGAGTCAAAATAGGACTTCAAGATCACATTATATCAACTGGAATTCACAAAATATTGAAGAAAAAAATTGCAAAATTCATCAAACAGATTTACTAAGGAACTGCCAGAAAACTTTTGAGGAAGTATCATCAACTCGGCCCACTTCCAACTCAGCTAATGCTGCATTACCGACTTGGCCCACATGTTTGCAATCAACTCGGCCCTGATTTAGGACATTATAGCTTATGACTTAGAGTCTCAAGTAAAACAACTTGATAAGAAACACTTGATTCAACACACCATAACCTTCCTTCCCAAACAAAGTAGCATTCTCACGTCCTACTAAGTTGTGACTCCCAATTTATCTTTTTCAGGGACTTGATCCAACATCTCTTCCAAATGCACACCCTATGATTCTACTAAGGATACCACACCTTTATTTTCTTCCAGACCTCTTTAGATCATTATTTCACTGGAAGGCCACATCTTTACACAAAATATATGGCGTTAACGAAAAACAGAATAGAAAAACAAAGTCGCAATAATTATTTGATCATCGCATAAAGAAACGACACAAGCAAAATTTAGCCATTTTTATTTAAAAAAAAAAAGAAAATAAAAAAAATATACTGAAAATTAAATAACAAATTAAATTATATGTGAATTCGTAAATGTGACAATAAAATCAAATTGCATTTTGCATTATTAATAAAGTTACAGACAATTTTAGGAGCATAAAAATCTAACAAATAATAACTAAATAACAAATTTTGCTCTGGTAGCTATGATGCTTTGAAAATTAGTTGAATTTTTTTTTTTTTTGAAGTATTAACAAATGTATAGCAACACAACCGTCTTTTGAATTTCATGAGATTAAAAGCCTCAGAACTAGAAGATAGACTTTTTCAAATTTTTTGTGTTTGTCTCTTTATAAAGATAATGAAACATTAAAAATATGAGCGAATTAATCAGTTTTAGACGTATCACCAAAAATGCAACAACCTGCTTTTGTATATCAAAAATAAAATTAAACAGATAAATCTCTTCTCTATCCTGAGAAAATCCTTTAATATTACCATCACAGAAAAATAACAACTTAAAGTTTGTTAAAACACCTGTCAAATTGTAATGTCACAAAATTGCAGGTTTTCATTTTCGCATTCATTTTAAACAAAACTAACAATAAAATAATGGAGAATTTGGCAAAATAAAAAAGCTTCTTTTATTACATTTCAAGTTCTATGAAATATGAACTTTTTTTTTGAAGCCTACTGAATTTTGTGAGTATTAAAATTTATCACCTAATCACAAATTATAGTACATACAAAATAACAGACTATCTGCAAAATTTAGAAGACACAAAATCATTAAAAACTCGTGATTTGCAAAATAACAAGTTTGGAGAATTATCATAAAATTATCTTAGAGTTACCTTAATTCACATGTTTTTATGCAGAAATAGTTATTCCCAGATACACATATATCTGGTTTATGAACAAACAGATTAAAAATGTCTTCCATGATAAGCAATAGCTTGAACAGCCTGTCCCATCCAACTTTTTTTTTTAATGGCAGCTATCAGAATAATTATTTTTATGATAGAATTAAATTTCGAAAATTATTGCAAAATATCCCAAAGTTCTATTTCCAAACATAAAATTTTATTGTTTAGCGTTTATATGAGCACTAAGCTTCTTGCTAAATTTCTAAAAACTTTTACTTAACAGATTGTAAGGATAACAAGTTGTTATAAAAAAACAATGAAGAGTTAAATGCTGTGATATGCAAAAAAGCAGAATAAGAAATTTTATATCTGGAAAAAAGTAATATTTAATATTTTTTCATCCCGGATGAAAACTTTAATTACCATTCAGTCACATGTTTCATAAATAGTATGTTAAAAAGTAAATCTCTATAAATATTATATGATACAAAAATCATTTTAATTTTCTAAAATAAAATATAAACTATTTGTTTAAAAATTGATATTAAAAAAATAATAATAAAAACTAATAAGAATTTGATAGATACAAAAAAAAATTTTTAAACAAGTGAGAGTTGCATAAACTATAAATATAATATAAATATAAATATAGTAAATAAACACTTTGTGCTGTTTTGCGTGACCTGCACACAGTTTATTTTTCTTTTCTTTTTTCAAAAGATGATTTATTTACTGCAAATTTATTCTTTAAAAAAAGTTTTACTTTCAAGCAAACATAAACAAAAAACAACATACTGAATAATTTTGTGTGAAAGTTAAATAAGAAATACATTCATCATCTAGCCAAAACACGAAACAAAACAAGAAGGTTGCGTTTATGACTAACGTAAAATGTCTAAATAGCGCAAAAATAATATAAACATGTTTCCAATAATTTAAAAAAATTAACTATTAAACTCTAAAATTTGTTGAGTTTGAATGCAAATTTTTAGGTTTGTATTAATTATTGTTTCAATCCAGTGTGATTAACGCTTAAACACAGCAACTTCTCATTTATTCTCAAAGCCAGGCAGATTCTCCATCTAAAAAAAATAAAATGTACATTTACAGGATGCAAGCTAGAAATTAATTTTAAGTAGTCGTGTTTTGTCAATTGTAAATTTGAGCGACCGTGAGGAGGCAAACTTTTTTAAGCAGAAGACCCCCAAGTGGCCCCAAAAGCTAATATAGCCGCAGAAAGCCTTATAAAAGCTTATTTTATAATGTGAAACTAGATTTTTATTTGAATTACTTTGATGCAGTTGTGCAGCCCTTGAAATTAGAAAAAATCCTTGGCAGCTAAAAATTGCTGTGGTAGGCTTTGGTATGGATACTGTGGCAATTTTACTTTTTTGTAAATTCCTTACTACACTTCTAACAATATGATATAATTGTTCTGCCTTTCTGTATTTTTTAGATTATCCATATTCTTATAACTTTATTCTAGTATATTAGTATATTATGTAACAGCCCTCTAATTTCAGAAAATATAACTCGACACCAAGTCACTGAATTCACGAGCATTAGTTTCAAACTTGAACAGAAAAAAATGCTTTAATTAGTAGCTTTTACTGAAAGCAAATTGATGGGAGGAACCATTTTAACAAATAAACAAATTTATAAAAAAGGTCAATAAGCCAGATAAACAGATTATAAAAAATACCTTAAAATTTTTTGCTGCTGTCATTAAAGAAAGTAGTGCTTGTAGCTTAAAGATAACCTCGTCCTTTCATGAAAAAGTTACATAACAGTTTTATGGTTCGATAACTCTATTTTTTGAAAAATCTTTTTTCAAATAATCTTTTTCAGATATTATTTTAAGAAAATATAAATTGATACATGCAGTACTCTTCTTCCTATTAATAACAGAACTTTTTTTACCTCATTCTTAATAAAAATTTACCAAAATGTGATGTTTAAAATTTATCATAAGCAAAAAATAAAATCTATGTAAATTTTTCTTTGCAGTTCGAACTAAAATTGCTTGAGTATGAATTTATTGATATAATATCCACACTCTATATTCAGCTTTTTTTGTAGAATCAAATGTGCATTTCTATGAATATATCATTTCTCATAAATACACTGAATATCAATTTTTTAAATAGCATTTTTAACAGAATATTGGCGGATTTTTTTATACTTGTGGCTTAACTGTCTTTAACCTTGGATACTCAATTATTAAATAAAAATGCGCAACTATAAAGTCAAACTCAAACTATTTAATCATCTTCTCACTTTAATTAGGGTGTTATAATAATTACTTAATATAAATAAATGTGATTATTTTATCAAATTATTCACCCTCTTCCTTTTCATACTAGTGGTTATGTGAAGTGACTTTTTGCAAAAGTTTGCTTTTTACGATTATGACACTAACTAATATAAATTGAGGGGAGGGGCATATATACGGATCAAATATGATTTATTTTTACTAAAGAAAAAAATTATTTGGATTTTTCATGAACCTATAAGTTATTTTTTAAATAAAATAAATACACCTTTAGAGGCAGAATAAAAACCTCTAAAAGTGTAGTAAGCGACAAAATATGCATCTCAGATTATCAAAACTTATTTATCAACAAATAAAAATTTATTAAGTATTTTATTGAAATTAAAATGATCAAGTGAAGTTTTTCGTGTCAACAAAATCTTTTTTTATCTTATTGAATAACGTTTTCTTGTTTTCATAACACATTTATTTTAATCATGGTAACGCGGTTTGAAGCCCACCTGTTCTGCACTGTGTAAACAAATCATACTTCCGAGAAACAAGCAATAATTTTAATTTAAGTATACACCGTAACAAATGCTTTAGTTTATTGCTGTTTATTGCTGTTTCAATTTTGACGGCTGAAAAATTTTACAGCAAATTTGAACAATTGAGAAAAAATATAAAAACTAAAATCAGTTTATTCAGTGGCACCACGGTTTTCATAATAACAAAGAAAAATTTTGTAGGCAACAGGTTAAAAATTTTTGGAATATAGAAATAATCAATGCAATAATGATTTATGTTAAATTTCTTCGTAATTTTTTGCTTTCATGAATTTTTTTTACTCTGATGACAACTAGTAGAAATCAATAATTACCTTCAATTCTAAACTGTTAAGTTGCAACTGTAAATTTGCATGACTACTTATACATTTATCCAGCTTTTTGTCCAATAAATGTTTGTCCATTTGGTTAGCATTACTCTAAACAATCGCAGCAAAGGTAAAGGAAAAAGTCCAATAATAAAAAGCAAATCATAATGGGAATTTAGAAATAGTATTCAACGTGCTAAGCTTACAAAATAAACTCATAATGATGTACCTCATTTATAAGAAAAATGGGTTTTTAAGCCAAGTGCTCCATTCCCCTTTAAGAACAGATTTTTTTTTAAATTATTTATAGGAAAATCAAGATTTTTATTTTTGATTTCATGTTAAACTTTTTACAAAACAGCAAAAAGAACATTTAAACACTTGCATCTTTATCAAAAATGTAATTTAAGGCATAAAATAACCATGTTTCAGAGACTCGAGAAAGAGAGCGAGAATTATCGACATGTGGCAAAAAATACCCTACATATTCTTTCAACTCTAATTTTTTAAAAATTCAAAAATGTATTTTTAGGCCTAATATAACCATATATAGACATGTTTAGGCCTAATATAACCCATATATAGGCGTGCTCGAATTCAGTACAAAAAATACTGAAAGCTATGGCTTCATGGAAAATTTTAGAAAAACTTAACGAACGGTCTTGATATAAGATGAAACAGGACGGATGGACATGGGTGATTTTATACACTTCAAAAAAGCATTATTTCTTTGCTGAATTACACAACAACAAGAGAATATTTATTTCTCACACCAGTGAAACATTTACCATCTATTTTTTACTCAAATATTTTTGAATTGGGTTTTGAATATAAAAACAATAATATGAAAATATAAAATACCTTTATTACCGTTTTATTGAAGTTTTTAATTTCTTCTTCATTTACAAAATTGTGATATGAAATCCTAGTGCTCTCATTCGCAGGTTCAGGAAACTCAATTAACGAAATATTCCCATCGTTTTTGTCTTCATTGTAGTGAAAAGATCCATCTTTCCTTTCTAACATATGCATGTAGTTGCAGGTATTATTTGTGTGATTAAACTGACCATCACAAAAATGAAATGATGAACAGTGTTTACATAATGAGTGGTTGCGTGAAGAACATCCTAAATAAAACAATACATAGATTCATAAATGATTATTTATTTATACTTCATCCCCAGAATTTCAATATTATTGAGAGGGCAGAGAAAATATTTTGTGTCAAAATTTCTATTAAGCTGCAGTTGAAAACAGTTTTATTTTTAGTATGTCAGCAGTAGTAGCAGCAGTAGTAAGGGTTTAACAATTTTAACCCACTCCTGACACTTTCTCAAATGCTCTCAAATGCCCTCCTAGAGATTACTACTGCCTTCACTGCAGATGCTCAGGTAGTCGGATGTTGTTGCAGTGCAACGGTAAAGGGACATTTCCCAATGAAGTTTGTGACCATGACTAAGAGAAGTATCTCTTTTATAGCTAGGTGGATATGTTGGCACTCCAAATTTTTTCCATTACCGCTATAGATTTTAGAATATTTATATGTTGGTTCTCTATCATGGGAGCAATTTGGGAATAAGAATCATGGAGGAATGGAGCTTCATTTGGACTACCACATGCCACTGAACTAAATCACCGGCAGCACGATGTTTTTCCTTTTATATAAATAATATTAAAAGTGAATGATTGAAAATTGCAGAACAAAATAACAAAGGTAAATATTTACAATAATATATATTTATAATAATTAATATAATAAAATAATAAATATTCGATAAAAAACAGGATTATAAGGATTAAAAAAAAAGTAAGCAAAAACTATTTTAACAATATTATTAATATTATTAATATTATTATATATTATATATTATTCAACAGTATTTTTTTCTGGATTATAGCAAATATAGACAATTTATATGATTATTTGAAATAAAATTCCAAGAACAATTTTAATAAATTTTCTTTAAAAAAAGTGATTTTTGTTTAGAAATCTTAGAGAGTAAAAAACTTGCCTTCATCTAATCACTACCAACCATTGCTCCAAAGAAAAAACCACTAAAAGATAGTTTATAAACAAATTATAAAAGAACAAAAGTAGGTAAGATAAAATAGCTAAATATTAAGGATCAGTTTACCATCAAGATGATTGCTCCAAATATGATTAAGCAGCTTTTCTTTTTCCTCAAGCTCTTTCAATAAATTTGATGGGTTCTCATTTTCTAGGTACAAAAATTAATTATTTCCTAAGTATAAGTTGAGAAAACATCAAAATTTGTTATTGATGGAATTCTAGATGAGAGTAAAACTTAGAAGAAAAATTCACTGCAAAATGACAAATTTTCTCTGATTACTTAGCTAAATTTATTAGATATTTACTGATATTTAGTCTTTCCAGTGTGATTGAAAAAAGTCAATTCAAAGACCCAAACAATAACTTACCATGCTTTAAAAACTGTTCAGTCATACATTTATTCTCAAATGAAGTTTTCAAAGCAGCCACCTTAAAATGATGATAAGTAAATTCAAAAAGCACTTTGAGTTTCAGCTTGGAAAATTTATGTGTGATTTGAATTAATAAAATAAAAAATTTATTGATTAAAAATATAAACAATTTGTTAAATGGTTAACAAAAGCAGTAAATAAATCCAGAAAGATATATATATA
>JAUZNK010002653.1:0-11340 GCA_035046665.1 Euphysa ruthae | reverse complement strand
ACCATTGTCTTCGACATCGTCAACGACAACATCTTTTCCAGAGTTCAACATTACATAGTTCACCTCATTCTTGTTGCAACTGCTTTGTCTTGACATGATTCACTTATTATGGATTTAATATTGAAGGCTAAGGATATTTTACGTGCTTTTACTCAGGGACTTAAGATGTATCAGTATTATATTATCATCTAATCATCGACATATCATATATTAAAATATACATATCAAAAAAATTTTGGTGTATATGTTGTGTTGCCTTTCTTATGCACCACAGGGCAATGTCAGTCCACGTAAATTTGATCCTGGAGATGAGATGATCCTGGAGCTAAGAGAGTTGTATATTTTTCCGATTTCACCACTGTCAAGTAGTTAGGTGTGTTTGATTTATGCTAAATATTATTATGAATTTTTTATTTACAGATAATCAAAATGTCGCAATGGCCAAAAAATGTTGGTATTCTAAATTTTGAAGTATATTTCCCAAAGTATTATGTGAGTCAAGAAAAACTAGAAAAATTTGATGGAGTAAGCTCTGGAAAGTACACAATTGGTCTTGGTCAGAAGAAAATGGGATTTTTTGGTGATCTAGAAGATATAAATAGCTTATGTTTAACTGTGGTTCATAATCTGCTTGAGAATCATTCAATAGATCCTAGAAATGTTGGTAGATTAGAGGTTGGCACAGAGACAATTGTTGACAAATCTAAAAGTGTCAAAACTGTTTTAATGCAGCTCTTTGAAAAGCATGGGAACACAGATATTGAAGGTATCGATACGACTAATGCATGTTATGGTGGCACATCAGCACTTTTCAATGCGATTAATTGGATCGAGAGTAGTTCTTGGGATGGTCGTTTAGCAATTGTTGTTGCTGCTGATATAGCTGTCTATGCTGCTGGTAGTGCCCGGTGTACAGGTGGTGGTGGTGCTGTTGCTATGGTTATCGGACCAAATGCACCGCTTGTTTTTGACAGAGGTTTAAAAGCTACACATATGGCACATACCTATGATTTTTATAAACCAAATCTTTCATCAGAATATCCAGTAATTAATGGAAAACTGTCGCTAGATAGCTATACTCATGCATTAGATACCTGTTACGAACGCTATTCAAAGAAGTTTGTTAACCAAGGATATGCTGATGTTTTTACCTTGAAAAATCTTGATTATTTTGTTTTTCACACACCTTATTGTAAATTGGTGCAGAAATCTCTTGGGCGATGTTTTTTGCATGATTATCTGAAGTATGGAAATAACAATGGCAATGGTTTATTTCCTCTTCTTGAGGTTCATAAAAATTTGAAATTGGATCAAACTTTTAATGATGCTTCACTTTTCAAAGAAATTGAAAAGGCATCTGTCAAATACAGTATAGATTTGTTTCAAAAGATGACAGAACCTTCTATGGAACTTGCTTCTTTAGTTGGAAACATGTATACACCTTCGCTATACAGTAGTCTTGTAAGTTTATTAATGAATGTACCTCGATCTGAATTGATTGGTAAACGAGTGGCTCTGTTTTCCTATGGATCAGGACTTGCGTCTTCTATGTTTTCATTAACTATTTGTAAAGATGTTAGCCTACTAGAGAAATTAGATTCTCTTATAGCTTCGCTGCAAAATATTGAATTGCTTTTAAACCAAAGACTTGATATTGAGCCACAGAAATTTTTTGACATTTTAGAGCTACGTGAAAAAAATCACAATGCAAATAATTTTATCCCTCATTGTCTACCTTCTGATTTATTTGAGGGGACATATTACTTAACAGAGATAGACAGTCAATTTAGAAGAAACTATCAAAGATATTCTTAATTTTTTTGAAATATTGCAGCATAATAATATTTTGGAAAATTTATTTTTATCAATTAGAATTTTAAATCAAAATTTGCTAAATTTATTACTTAAACATTAATAACGTAATTTTAATAATCTTACCCTAACAAATTTTTTATCAGTTTTTAATATTTGTTTATAGAATTTTATTTTGATACGTATAATAGAATAAATTTTAGTGCAATTAATTTGTTAATCTTCACTCTTGGAGTTATTATGCTATCCAGAAATTTTTCTTTTAACTATGATGTCACCGACAGGTATTTTTTGGTAGAATTAATTTCTAAAATTGGCAGTCAATTTTACTTCGATTCTTTAAAAGTTTTATATGTGAATTTACAAATTTAATTTGAGGTTAGTAATTGTGCCATCCATATCTTATTTTTTCTATTCAAATTCACAGATAAGTTACTTTGTTTTCGTAATACTTAAAGTAGTGGTAATTGATTTTAATTACTGTTTTAATTGTTAAAAGACTTATCAGGATTGGTTGAGTTTTTAACTTTTTATTGCATTTTATTCACAGAAGAATAATTTATGCCAAATATTTTATTTTCTAAATTGATTACAAAATCATAGAAAAAAAAAGACGAACTAAAAACTTTAGTATAGATTTTGTAAGGAGTTTTTTATATAGTAGGAAATATAAAAAACAAACTGGCGTTCTTCCCCAACAAAAATATTTACTTATAAATCTATGAGAATCTGTCAAGTCGATCACCAAAATCAAGAATATATATAACCAAATTAAAGTGTTTCACCCTCTTCTCAAAAATTCAAATTCTTCTCTCCTTATATATTTCCTACCGTTAAATTAAAATTGAATATGGGATCTTTGCTCTTTGCCAGTACACAAAGCAATAGATCCAAAAAGTTTTGGTATTATTTTCTAAAAAATTAGAAGTTTAAAAAAACTTCGTAATTTTTTTTTTAGATTTTAACTACGACTTATGTTGTTATGAATGCTATATCTGTTTTTTAAATTCTGCTACAATTTTACAAATATATATATATTTTTTTTTTATAAGTTTTTTTCCTTAAATGTATTTGTAATTTTCTAAAAAATTACTTTTACACAGTATTTAGAAAATTGTAGCAGAATTTATCGACAAGTTAAATAGAAATAAAGATGAATATATTATATACTGTCATGGATCTTGTTCACAATGCAATTGAATGTATGAGGAATTATGTTGACTGGACTAGCATAGAGACATACATTGAATTTACTATGTTAAAGAAGTTCATGAATCAATCTATTTTTTCAATATACTCTAGAGGAATCATGGTAATTATTATACTAGGATATTATTCTAGAGAATTTTTAGCTGTTTATTTACCTGCTGTTACAGTATATATGTCAAGGAGCGAGTTTTTTTCTGCTTATTATCCAGCATATGAGAAAAGTTATTAGAAAATGTTCATGAAACAAATTCCGTATGCTCAAATCAATTTTACAGATATGGAGGTTGATTCCCAAAATGGGATTAGATTCTGAGTGCTCACCAAAATTATTTTGAATTATTAAAAATCATGTTTTATCATTTTTTATGTGAAACAAAAACAAGATTGAAACAAAATTTTCTTTTATTTCAATAGCCTTAATCAAAGAAATCGTTTAATTGGGTGCTTAAAATCAATATCAGATTTCAAAATATTTGAAAAATTTGTATAAACCACAAATATTTGGAGAAACTCGTGTAGACAAGATTGGGTAGGTCAAAAGGCTTCTAGTTGTTATTTGGAATTTACTTGGGCAAAATATTCTTTCAAGCAAAAAGTTAATCTATTTCTTTTTTTAATTTAATACGGACACCTATCTCTCAGTTTACTATTTTGTTCAGAAATAACTGTTCATAGTTTATTTTCTTAGGTATACGAAGTTGTGTTAGCAGTTAATTTTGTTATCATAGCCACTATAGCAATCTATAATTACAAGAAAAAGCAAGGTACATTGTTTTAATGTTTAATATTTTAATTACTTAGCTTATCTTCCTTCATGCCAAAAATCTAATCGGGTGTTAGCTTAACCTAGGCATGAGAATATTTTGATTTCTGATTAGTTGAGAGGTGGTAGGCACCATGTAGTTAATACATACCGCGTAAATAAATTTGAAAGTTTTTGAAGATATCCTCCTCTTTGTTCTTTTTAAGTATGGCAATCTTTTTGTCTGAAGTTCATATTTTTGAAATTAAGCTAGAAATTTATAAATGGGACTTGCAAAATATTTTGACCTATTCTTTCATACTTTTGCTAGAGAATCACAGAATCTGTTTTAATTCTGCAGTTCAGGTAATGACCTTTCTTTTTATATGGTTTTAGGTAAAGACAAAGGAAAAACTTATGATTGTCGTCCTGAAATTAAACCACGGTTCCGCAAAAGAGACAAAATTCGATTTTATACATCAAAGATGTTACGAAAGGTATTAACTGTATTAATTTCGAATCACTATGCTAATATTTCATATATTAATTTAATTACAAACACATTTGCATTTTCAAAATCATCTCTTCTATATTTTGGTTGCTTGCCTCATTGCTTTGCCTGTTTTGTCTTGTCTCCCTTGTTTGCTTTTGTTTGCTTAAGGCAAAATTTCAATCTGTTTAGGTAAAAGAGTTTAAGGAAGAGGTTTTACCTGGAGCAACTGATGATGAAAATGAAGGCTTACTTATGTTTGGGAAAAGAAGAAAGTTTAAAAGAAGAAAATCTCACTCAAAATTCAAGTTACTAACCAAGTAAGTTTACTTGCTTTAGAGCTACTATGGTTTTTTAATGCTAAATTGTTTTTAAAGAATTTAAAGGGGTAATAACCTACTTACATTTTTTGGCAATCTTTTTCATAAAAGTTCTCCTAATGATCTTAAAAATCATTGAGCTCATCGAAAACTTAAAGTGTCATCCTTGCCTGACAAAGCCAGAATTAGTTATGGGTTTCTATATATGGTTTTTAATATTTGCCTTACTAAACCTGATTTAATTAATATGAGTTTCTATATATCGTTTCTAATATTTGGATTTTTTATGTTCTATAACCATATAGTTTTTTTTTTAAATTATTTGGGACCATCCATATTTCTGTTATACTCTTCAAGTGTTTCTTATTTAAATTACTTTGCTGAAACGTAAATTTCAGGGTGCAGGTGTGAATTTTCAATAGCTATTACTATTATTTGTATTCCAAATAATACTTAATATAATATTAATATAATTTTTTTGAAGAGTCGTTAAATTTTGTAAATTATCTCGTGAAGCTTTGAATTACCATTGTTTTGTTCTATCTTCCTTTTTGCAAATTTTTCTCTTGTCATCTCCTTTTTTGATCCTATTTTACATCTTTTTTTCTTCAGTGAATTATTATTACTGTTAATAGTTATTAATTATTATTTGATAATGATATCAAGTAGTTTAAAGGTTGTGCTATGGTAAGGTCTGACCACTCTTCAAATATTAAGCATAAGGGAATTTATATGTTGTAAAAAGTAGATCTTTCATTTGTTTATCAATCTTTCACTTGTTGATGTCTTTTGGATGAAATTAGATAGAAAAAATAAATTTTTTTTTGTATTTTTATTATTTCTCATATCAGTCTGTTAACGAGTTTAAAATTCATGTTGGTTTTTTTTTTTTAACATTTATTAAACCTAGTACAATGTCAACCAGGCTCTTTCATGTGCCAGGGTGTGATACAGCCCAAAATATATGGCGGTATATCGTTTTTGGGGTTTTTTTAAAAACTGGTAATGATTTTGTTTTTCACAAACAGAAAGTTTCTAACATTTTAAAATGTTATTTTGGAAAACTTTTGTGTAACTTAAAGTTAAACTAAAGGTTATAAAAAAAGCATCACATAGTTTTTCTAATACGATTTCAGATTACTATTCTACACTTAACATTACTGATTATTGTTTTAGGTATATTACTGAGAAAACGATTAAGACTATTATAGAGAGCCTAGCAAACAATAAAACTCCAGGTTTTGGTGATATTTCATGTATGTTTTTGAAAGAAGGATGTGATTCTATCATAGCACCTCTAACACAAATTGCAAATCTTTCTAGTGTTACTAATAGTTTTCCAGATGAATGCAAAAATAATTCCATTATATAAAACAGTTAGCAAGAGTGACCCATAAAACTACAGGCCAATTTCACTTTTTCTCCATGCATTTCAAAAATTTTTGAAAAGGTTATTGAGGCTCAAACTAGGGATTTTATGGACATATGGAAGTTTCAATCTGAGTTTAGGAAAGGATTTCGACTAATATATGTCTTGTTTTTTTATATAAATGACATGCCACATTCAATAAAATGTGAATTAATTCTCTATGCAAATGACTATTTTTGAACACAAGGATCTTAAACACATTGGATTTATTTTAAATAAGAACTTCTCAAGCCTTAGTAATCATTTTTGTGAAGATTTAACAAAATGCATTCTTTTTTCTAGCAAAACTAAAGCTAAAACTGCGAGCGCTCTTGTTATCAACTATAGAGGTATATCCATTAATCAACATAGATCTATCAAGTACATGGATTGCATATTTGACCAAACTTTTAATGGCCAATTGATGGCGCAGAATGTTTTAAATAAAATTAATTCCAAGCTAAAATTTTTATGTAGAAAAAGATCTTTTTTAACATCTTATCTGAGACATACTCTATGCAACACATTGATTCAACCTTATTTTGACTATGCCTGTATGTACCGCCTGGTATTTAGGTTTAAACCAATAATTAAAAATCCGATTAAAATTGCTCAAAATAATTATATCCTTTTCCGTCTTGACTTAAATAACAGATTCCATGTCAGCACTGATCAGTTTAAAGATATTATATAATTGGTTTCCTGTTAAAATGAGAGTTAACCAATGCACAGCTGCTCATTCTTTTATATTCTGTGTCAACTCTAAATTTAATTACTTGTCTGAAATATCTGACACTATCTGACACTCCTTTAATTCTATTGTGATATTGTAATATGAAATTGTATGCTCCTCTACGTAGAAAAAATATAGGCAAAAATTGAATCCTGGAAAGGTACCTCGATTTGGAACTCACTACCTAATAATGTTAAGAACCATAAAAACTACAACATTTTTAAGTATAAAATTAACGATTAATTTCTGAGTTAATTTTTTAAGGTTCGTAGACAAAATGTCTACAGGAATTAACTACAATTTCTTCTTTTTATTTTTTCCGATTTTTTAACAAACAATGGTGCCTGTTCTTGCCTTAAAAATGAATGTATTTATTTATTTTTGTTTGTTTTCTTTTTGTTTGTTAAAATGTATCTTTGTCAAAGGCAGAATAGATACTTATTTACTTTATATTTTCCACATTGCTTTTTTACCTTTTTGATAAAATGATGACGTAGTATCTCATACAGATAACGCATGAAAAAACGGAAGTGGCACCGAAACTGCAGCTCCAAAAGAACGAAATGTCTCATTAATGTTAAAAAAGACATAGTTTTTATCAACTTCAAATACAAATATGAGTTCAAGAGGTTGACATTTTTTTTATGAGATTTTTGAAGTGCGTTAATAATATCATTATTGTTTGAGTTGCTTTCTAAGGCGTGAATAATATGTATTAATATAGGAGTATCAGCGCCTTCTATGTCAGAGTCTTTTAAAGTTATTTTTGTTTTTTACATTCAAAACTATGTTTTCATTGTTCGTTAAACAAACTACCTTCCCTTCTTCAAAAATGGAATTTATAGTTTTGCCTTACAAGAATAGAAATAAAGGTTGGTTTTAATATATGAATAAGGGCTGCTCCATCAAGTATTTTACATTTAATGTTGTTATTTTCATGGTGTAAAACTACTAATGGTTGAGTATAGCTAATAATATCTGACTGTTTACAACTTCTAAGTTTACCTTTATCTGATAATGATGATGGGTAAAGCTGATTTTAGTGACTAAAGTATATTGAAGGATAATCTTCCCTAAATTGATTAGCAATGTAATGTCAAACATCTCCGAACAACCAAACAACTCACATATCATTTTTCAATCCCTCAATTTTTTTCAAAGATGCGCTTTTATTATTTGATATTTTTTTAAACAGCAATTGTTATACATTTTTGGAAAGCTTATGATGTCAGACACTCAAAAATATTTCTAGTCAATTTTTTTTTTTTGAAAATTGTGTGTTTTACAGACCAGAACAAAAAGATATCACAAATTTTAAAATGGCTGTAACTTTTGATCGACTGACGTTATAACCATGAGATTCTGTGACAGAAAAGTTCAGTAAACTAATATCAATAGTAATAACTTGTATTAATAATTTTTTTGGATTGAAATTCCATCTTTTTGTAAATTGATTTGATATTTTGCCCCTGTCGTCTCAAAGTCTCTGGGTTGACATCCGGCGAGGGATAACCATGTCTCAAGGCTTTCAGCCTTGGTTGGTAACCTTCCTAGTTATGGTGTCACTATAAAAACACCTTTTCTTTGATCTGTAAAACAGGGTGGACGACAGGAAGGAAGGGCATCCGATCTGCTAAAATCATGCCAAACTCATGCTAGCATGGAAAATTGGCGTAAAACTTTAAAAAAAGAAGAATTCTTGATATAATTTTTTCCTGTTTCTTTGATCTTTTTCTAAAATGAAACGGATGATTCGTCTAAGCAGTCTCGTGTGTGTAAAACAATAATTTTTGTACTAAATTTAAGAACGGGTTATCACAGTCACGAAATGTCTTTGTTGAGCTAATTACTAAATTTTCTAAAGTACTTTGTATTGATGATGTTTCCTCATGGTGTCAAAAATCATTATTATTGTTTAGGTCTTCTATTAGGTTATTTTCATATTCTGAGATTTTCACTAAATCCAATTATGCCACCTTTTCCTTTTACTTTGGCATTCTCCTGCTCATTTGCATGATCAAGAGGAATAATAGAAAAACCGAATTTTTGTTTTCTGAACAACCCAGGCCTTTCGACAACATTTTTTCATTGTAGTTGGGATTGTTTAAAATTTTAAAAGTTCCGTAAGTTCATATTATAGTTCAGTGATTCTATGTACAAATCTAAATTAGTTTCACTGTGAGCACATATAAGTATAAGCGTCGTTGTTTGCATGCGAATAATAAAGTCCCAGAACCAATATGTTGAAGGTTTTATTATTTCAGAATTCCATAGTTCAAAAGTAAGTTTTTGTGGATTTAACACCTGAAAGGATTCATTTTTAAGTGTAGAATGACATAATAATGTTACTTTGTGCAGAGATTCCAACCCTATGTGATGCAAAATCGGGAGAGTTTGAATTTGAAAATGCTACCTCCCATCCCTTCTACCCATCCATTATTTTTTAAAGCTGAATGTATATATGTCTATTTGTACTTAAGTTTTCATTTGCATGCTCAGTTGGGTAAACTGAAAATTTCCAAGAGATTGCAATGAGCACACGGTCACTTTTTTTTACCTGAAGCAAAATAGGTGTTAAAATATTTTACAAAACCAACCTTGCTATTATGAAAAATAAAAGAAATTGGGAAGCAAATTTTCATACTGTTCCATCGATTTCACACGTGAGTCATTTACATCTTGA
This sequence comes from Euphysa ruthae, assembly GCA_035046665.1. Classification (NCBI taxonomy): domain Eukaryota; kingdom Metazoa; phylum Cnidaria; class Hydrozoa; order Anthoathecata; family Corymorphidae; genus Euphysa; species Euphysa ruthae. Next base: position 1,943 of record JAUZNK010002653.1, on the reverse strand, counting down.
GGAGTTTTAATTTACTTCTTTGATACTAACCTTTCCTTTTCCCAAAACTGAAGTTAAAGGAGCGATTTAATCTTTCTATTTAACTAACCTTGATTAAGTCCAAACTCAATGTTGATTGTCTAGGCTGGTGTTCACTCTCCAATGAATCAGTATTAGCCAGTCTTTTCAAATAAAGAAGCAATATTAGATTTCAAATTAACTTTTTTTCCAAGTATTATTTTCCATTATTCAAAGGCAAAATAAATTGATACTTCCGTTTAAACTGAACGTAATCGAATCTGAAAAGATAATTGACCTGAAGACGTGGTTTCCCCTGACAGATTGCACCTTTTGTATTAAGCGAGACTGACCTAATCAAACTGCAATTGAGCAAAAGGGAAATAGAAAGGGAATAGAAAACAAACAAATCAACCGGTGTTTTACTGTGTTGCCTCATATATTTTCCAAATTTTAAAAACTATATAATTATTAAAAAATTAGCATTTTCTGTTTAATTTTTTTTTCACTTCCATTTGGGAATTTTTACTCAATTGGAAATACCGCATTATACGTGGTGCCATCAAGCACTAACACCCTGAGATGGTGTTTTTTTTTTCTCAGTCTTACTCTGTATGTTTACCAAGCTTGAGCCTGCTAACAAAAAATTTGTCTTGTTCAAATTAAATTTAGTACAGAGCTTTTCCTCACTAAACCATCATCAAGGTGTGGTTATATTTCAATGAGTTTTATTGGTATTGCAAAAAAAATTGGTATGGAAATGTTATTTTAGTCGATTTCTACATAACCAAACGCAAGAACCAGAACGAAAGTTTCAAGAACCACCTGCAGCATTGTTAGAAGCAGATTTTACAGAAGTAAGCTTTATCTCATTTATTTAGCGATGATTCTTCAATGCTCTAATATTTTATCCATGACTTGCCAGCAAGGTTTTTGGTAGTGAAAAGTGAAAGTTCTTTTAAGTTTTTGTTTTCATTTTTCTAAATTATCCAACAAATAAATTTACAATGTGGTAATATATCAATAAGCTGATCTAATACATCTAATCCATTAACAGTACGCTTTATGTAAATTAAAAGTTTAAAAAAAATTGAAGTTAGAAACTGTTAGAGTATTCTAAATTACATGAGAACGAAAATATTGGGCAGTGAAATGACAACCTAAAGTGTTCTGGAAGAAAACAAAAGATTTAGTTTTTATTTGTAAAGCTATAGGGTGTTGTGTTATTAACTTTGTATTTTCTAATGTTTACAAACATTGCCTCGCTTACCGAAAGCATACTCAGTTTGCCTAAAACCAACTCAATTTGCCTCGCCATCCCAAAATAAAAGCAATAACAAAATCGGTCATCTTTAAATACACACCTTATATACTGCAGGCATTATATTTTGGAATATTAATGTTGAGTTTAACTTGTCTCATCTCTTGACTTAATTTCTGTCATTAGCCAACCCCATGAGTTTTATATGACAATTACTGAGTCAGATGAAAAGTCTGACAAAATCAAATCTAGCATATTGTCGACATGCATTGGAGAACGGGGAAGAGAGATATATAATACCTTCACATTTAAAAAACTTGAGCAAAAACTAGATTTTACATGAATCATAGAACAATTTGACAAGTATTGTATCCCAAGAAAAAATATAACGTATCTTAGACACAAATTCTTTACTCATAAGCAAAACGAGGGGCAATCTTTTGACAAATTCGTCACACAGGCTCAAAAGTTGTCAACTGACTGTGAATTCTTAACACTCAGAAACTTACTGATAAGAGATGTTATAGTAATTGGAGTCAGTGACAATCGCTTGCGTGAGAGAATGCTTTGGGAACCTGACCTCTCATTCGAACATGTCATTACAATCAGGCAATCATTTGAAACAACAGCGTCGCACATAAAAGAGCTAAAACTTAACGATGAACAACATCTAGACAAAATCAAC
>JAUZNK010002652.1:0-11340 GCA_035046665.1 Euphysa ruthae | reverse complement strand
GACAACAGCTTTATGGAAGCCGCTCTTTCAATATTGGAAAATAAATCAACCCAAATATGATCGATGGAGAAACCACTATACTGCAGTCCCATCAAACGGCTTATCAGATTGAATAATGGTGCCAGCAAATAGGTATTGAAAATTTTCTTATAATTTAATAAATACCTATTCCGTCAAAATTGAAGTTTTTATTGAAATTTTATATATCATACGTATTAGAGATGACTCTTAAAGAATAATTTAATTTTAATAGCCATAGATTTAGACTAGTTTAGAAGTTTTTTAGTCAGTAAAGCTTGATTTTTTTGAAATTTGGCTTAATTTTGTGGAAATTGTGTACTTTGCGTAAATATGTAAATTTTTTCTTAAGTCCTACAAAAAAATTTTCTATGCTAGACTTAAAATAACTAATTTTGCCACATATAAATTTTTGAGGTATAGTTATGCCAAACAATATAGAGCGCTTTTAAAATTGCTTTAAAATCCATGAAATACATAATTCTTGTCTTGCTTTATTTTTTAACCAATAAGGAAATGCTTGGTGGTGTTTAACCCTTTAAGTGTTAGGCACGTACTATTACCTGGATACTTATCTTGCAGAAACTGTTATATACGTAATAGTACGCACACCATTTAGGTCACCTTTAAGTTTATATATCTGAAATCATATACACCTGGGGTGTAAAAAGATAATATTTTTGAATTCTAAATGGCTTCCCATTACATAAATGGAAAGATAAAAATGCTGATATAGATGTAAAAATTTTTGTTCAATAGTGACTCAGATTTTTCTTCACTTAGTGATTCAGGTTCTGATGATGAAGATAACTTTGTTATTAATTCAGAAACTAAGGAATCAATTCAGATTTGCAAGGTCATATTATTAATGAAGAAAACGTGACGTTCTTTAGCTTCCAACTGCTGCTGTAAAATCTAAACCTCCCTTTAGAGTAGAGCCCTTACAAAAGAAGAAGAAAGGTAGTGAATTTGAAAATGTGTTATGGGAGGATGAGCCCCCGGTAAAAGGAATGAATCGATTTAATTTTAGTGAGGATTGAAAAGTAGCCAATGAAATAAACAACAATGAATCGTTAGAAATTTTTAAATATTTGATAGCTAATCTGTATTTCATGCAGTCAAACATGGCTAAAGTGTTTTCAAAATCATCAAGTATATTTCTTTATATAAACAGATATAAACCTTTCACTTTCTTATGACATCTGACTGTATATAGCATTAACCCTTTACCGAGGTATTATATCCAAGTCTAAAATTCTTTGTATTGCACTTTGAATATATTATGGGAGACACCAGGACATAAAAACATCACAGAATAGAATATATTGATTGAGAAATTTTTACACTTTACTGATAGTTTATTAAGTGAGGCATATAAAAAAAAATGCAAAAATTAAACCGATACATCATTTCCTCGTTAGATGATGGAAATCATTATTGACACTTGGCTGAGACATTTCTGTCGATGAATACCTTCTGCTTCAGAAAAGAAGATTAAGTTTTAAACAATGTATACGTACAAACTGTGCCTGCTTTGGTGTTAAACCTTTTATACTTATAGGGATTTATAGGGATTATAGGGATTTGATCGCCGACAAAAAATGATAACATCCTATGAATGTGAGCAAAAAAGAGTGATAAAAGTCGTACAAGAAATACTGGATGCAATTATTGAATTTGTGTTTATTCAATGCACATATAGTACATATTCTAAAAGGAGGTAAATTAAAAACTCTACAGTTTGGAATAAAATTAGTTGAGAATATTACATCCCTTTATGGGATCGATTTCATTAGACAATCACAGTTTGGTTGTGCCAGTCACACATAATATCCTATAAGATTGATCGAGCGATATTTTCCATCTCGTGTTCCTGCTACATAATCAAAAAATAATAAACAGAAACGCTGTGTTGTGTATGCTAAGGCAAGTGTAAGAATACCACATATTGGTGTGCTGTCTCTGAAATCGGTTTGTGCAGAAAAAAAGTTTTATAGATTGTTGTATATTTGGTTTTTTTATGGTTGGTGACATTATCTTGCTTGTTTATTGTATTAATTTTGTAAAACTCAATTTAAGAAGCATATCTTGACCCTTTTCCAGTGAAACCAGTGAAAATCAGTGTCCACATTAATTTAAGCACTTCTGAATAGAACGTAAATGATCTTTTTATGAGAGAAAATATTATATAAGCAAGGCAATTTTTTAAAAAGAAAATTATTGTTACAGGAATTTCCTTATTCATTAGTTTATAAAAATATGCTATTTTTTAGGTTCAGTTATTGAAATAAGTTTAAATAAGTTTATCTCATCTCAAAACTCATTGATATTAAAAACATGATTTAATAAAGTATCTTATATCAAAACTTCTCTGAACTTTTTAAATAATTAATCCCTTAGATAACCTAAGTTAAAATTATTAATACAGAACCGGAGCAGACCTCTGAATTAAGAAAGAAGGGCTTTGGCGAAATGACATGCTGAAATATACTGACATATGCTAAGTTTGTTTCTTTTATAAAGTGTCAAAAATATTTATTATTTTCTATGTATCTTATTTACATTATATTGGTACTAATCTTTAAAAGGAGGTTTATTTCAACAAATACATTTTTTGGAAAACAAGTAAGAAAATTATAACCTGGCTAGGCAGAGCAAATCTTCTATTTGTAGTACACCGCTACCATTTTTCCTTGTTTCTTTACCTTGTGGAATCATATTCCATGACAGACATGACAGATTGTTTCAAAGAGCAGAAATAAATCAAAATCTGGGCAAAATACAGTAAAATCCATATCCTACATTAATCAACTTACTTATTTTACTCGCTTATTACTCAAAACTGAAATGTTTTATTGGAATGATAAGGCAATATCGATTTCATGTTAAATCATGGACACTTTTATGAAGAAGTTGCCAGGCAATGGATATTTTCGTCCAAAAATGGTACTATTTGTTTTTAATATGGTGAGCTTGAAAATCATTCCAAGCTCACAAAATTTTCAAACTATGTTAAGGATAGCATTTGTAATAACTGTGAGTGAAAACATAGTGAAAAAGTAACATTTGTTGAATTTACTGCAAAATTTGCTTTTCCAATATTTATTGAGGAGTTTTTATGTGATTGTATAATGTTAAATGTGGCATAGGCATAAATAGATAAAAGTAGATATAAGAAAATTAGGGTATAACTGAAATGAAAGTACACAATTCTCGTATGTTTTGAGCTTGACTGTAAAAGAAATAAGGGCAGCTTTTTGAAACTCTCAGATTCATAAAAGTTAATCAAAATAATGCATTTGAAAAACAAAATTGAATAATTTAGTAACACTGACCATTATAAGAAATAAATGTTAAATTTAGAAAATGTAAAAAGCTGGTATGAACACTGTTATCTTATTCACTGTTTATGTCGTGGGAAAACATGTTTTTAACGCATCTTTTTAGGCCCTCAACTAGTATTAAAGGTTAAATAAGGGTAAAACATGAAAATTAGATATTAAAATATAAAAATATGAAAATATATTTCAATTAAAAAGACTGTTGCAACAAATTACATAAAATAACCTGTTACAAAACTTTAAAAACCTGACAATTAGCTAGCATTAAACCAACTACTTTTTACCATTAGATCAAATGAATTATTGTTGAGAACAGTCCTATTTCTATGAAAGCAGAAAATGTTAATAATGGATATTTGAAATAAGGTAAAAAAAATAATTATGACCCGCATTGCCACCTGTCATTAATTATTGTTTTTTGGGTCCAAAAATTAAATAAAATTTGAATCCTGAAATCTAAATATTTGGTTTTACTCAATGTATACGCCACTCAATTTTCCATGCTATCAATGCTATGAATTCAAGAATGGAACAAAAATATAATGATATTTTTTGGTCATACAATGCTTGGTTGTTATTACTATTTCCAAATAATTCCGCTTATTTAGATTATGAGCAAAGAACAAGAATGTGGTCGGGACACGGACGTTAGTAACTTTTTTTTTCTTTGAATATAGATTTTATTACCTTTGTTGATTCCGATGTTAGTACTTCAGATTAGATTGATGTGATTAAATAGTTTTCTAATTTTAATTTTTATTTATTTTTTCGCTGTAAATAATAATTTATTCTTGTATTTCTAAACTCCAGCTCTATTTAATTTGAGGATGGTAGACTAAAAGCTATCACCAAAATTTAAAAGTAGATGATTTAACTCTTCTATTTTTGCTTATAGTTCTTTGTAATGCTTAGTGATTATCAGCTGTTGATAGGAAATATCAGTGCAAAATAAAATTATCATTTTAAAATTTAAACTCTGGAGCTGTTTTTAGTTTTAAAAAATTTTTGCATAAAAGTGTAATAATTTTTTTTGAAAAATGAAAAAAATTTATTACATTTTTATGCAAAAAATTGTGATTTATAAATTACAGTTTTTAATTTTTTTGAAGAAGTTATGCTCCGATTTTTGTTTGGTGTAAGCAAATAATATTTTTTATGTTATAGTTATGGTAAGGCTTTTTTTTAGTGAAAAAGTTTTGTTATTTAATAGGATGTGGGCTTGTCTGTTTACTGTGGTTATATAAAGTTAGTTTTAAATTTTTTAACTGTAATTTAATTTGCTACCTTCAGCTAAATCAAAAAAATTTCAGGGTTTAGTTTAATTCAACATGTGAAAATTCAAACTAAAAATGTTTTTTATGTAAATGTTTTTTTTTTTTTTGATTTAAATCTTACTGTGATGTTATTTTTAAAGATGCAGTGTTTTTAGTCTTCAAAATCAGATTTTTCTGGTTTTTATTCTATGACCAACTTTCATGATGCAGTATATTACAATATTTTAGATATGTATGCATTATACCAAAAATATTTCCAACTATATTTTGAGGCAATATGAGATTCTCACCAAAAATTGCAATTGTAAAGCAATGTTCAAATTCAGATTTGGGAAACATTTAGATCTGGAGATGATCACGTTCTCAATATTTTAATATGTAACAAAACTATAAACAATAAATTAAAATCAAAGACCCGTTTCATCTAGAGTTGCAGTCCTCCTGAAAAAATCTATGTGGCATACCAGAAAAAAGGAAAACAATGCTAAAGGTCTATTTTGTCATTGAACTGTAATGCTGATGGCACGGCGGAGATATCTCAATTATTTTTGATTTCTTGTTTGAAAAAAAATTAATGTTTCCCTAAAACTCAAAATTATATGGCCCTAAATTCAAAGTTCAAAGGTTAATCTAAAGTTAGTTTCTGGGGTTACGTAAAGTATAATTGAAGGACAATTGTGCCTAGGGTTTGAATTTCTTCCAAATTTTCAAAAAGTCTTTTATATTAAGACTGATTGTAGTTGCTTATGTGTGTTAGTTCGACCATGAATAAGGTATAAGACCTCTTTGTAAAAGAAAATAAATCTTCTTAAAGTCAGATTTGTTGCCTGATAAAAAAATATTTGCTTTCCTTATGCAAGGAGAACAAATATTGTTAGGATAAATAGCGTTTTCTTATAATCTTGAAACAGTACATTTGAGGTAATACTTGATTACCTATTAATTGTTAAATATTCATAGAAGATCTTTGTATTAACATTATTGGTATCTTTGCCAAAAATAATTCATTTGTTTTGGTGTAGGTGAAATACCTCGTGCTACACCAAATAAACGTAGAAAACCACGAAAACCATCAAATGCGTCTTCTGAAGCAAAGCAAAGTAAAAAAAAAGCAACCTCTAACAACAATATTCTTCCACCTCATACAAATAACAACAATGTAATGTTGGTTGATGAGCCAATACTTATGGGCGGGAAATTTGGAGAAGAGGATGAAAGAGTTATTACTAGGTATTTATCTTCATAGCAGGGATCATATGTTTTATATCTAAGATTTAAATAAAAATCCTTTTTTCTTAATTTTTTGTTTGTTTGTATGTTTATTTTTTAAGTATTCATTCTTTAATCTTTTTCTAAATTTGGTTTGAATACATTGCAAATTTATTTAAGTTGTAACTACCTAAGTATCCAAATTTTTTCACTTAAAACTAATTTTTTTTTTTTTTTTTTTTTTTTTTTTACTCATTTTTTTTTACAAATTTTGATTTGTTAGAGATTGGAGAGAACTAAAAAACTTTTTAATTTGATTAGTCACATTATGCAGGCATTTGTGATCATTTCTTACCCAAAGTATACATATTTTTTGTTTTTTCAAAAATGTATGTTTTTATTAACCTGGTGAAATTTTGCATAATATTACAAAACACTGTTTTTGATAATTTGCATGCTCAACATTATTTTTCAAAATATTTTTGTTTTTCAAAAATCTCAATTAAATTAAAAAATGTTGTTCCAAAAATTACATGTTTTAGATTTTTCTTATAAAATTATTTTCTGAATTTACCAAAATTTTGTATGGTGATAGAAAATTATATATGTTTGGCTATAACATTAAAAAAAAAGTTCTTAGTATTTGACCCCATAGTGTTATAAAATTTTTTTGATTGTTGTTTTACGCAAAAATGTTGCTATGCTTGCTCTTAGCCAGGTGTGAAAAGGAATTTTGTTCAAGATTTAAGAGTGAAAAGGATTTATATGGTGTTATTTATTTTTTTTTTTAAATATCGAATTACATTTGAGATTTTCTGAAATAATGTTACATGTGCACAAATTGATATTCGTATAAATTTTTAGACCGACACACCTTTGGTTCTTTCTATACTGTTCTTTCTACACTGTTATTTTGTTTGTCAACTGTTTATTGTTTTAGAAAATCTAAAGTAAACAAGGCAAAAATTTATGTCATTTTCATAAGATATGTTTATGAGTTTTATTTCAATTTTTTGCAAGGAAAAAAATCTTGATATGAAAGCAAAATATTTGAAGCTTTTGCTTAATTTTAGGATAAACAAAGCAAAAATGGACTAAGAAGATTGCATTATTAGATATTTTCTTATCATTTGCTTACTGCATTTTTTCATTAATCAGAAGTTTACCCTGTATTTTGATTTTATTTGTGTGATCACAATATTTGTGTAGTTGATTTTGAATTTCCATTTCCATTCCTCTGTTCATAGTGAGTTTTCATTACTTGTGGGTTTCTGCATCTCATCTTTTGGCTGAGATCAAATAAGCAGAATAATTTGTAGTATGAATTTCCTCATTTTTATAATAGATTTATTTTATAAAATTTCTATCTTTATATTTGGTAATATTTATATGCTCTTCTTATATGTACAGTTACGTACCACATAAAGACAGCGTAGGTAACATTTTTCATGCCAAAAGTTTTTTAGAAAATTAAAAATATTTTCTGAGTTAAATTTGCTATTTTTAAAATAAATAATGGTCCTTCTTAGTGGACAATTTGCGACTTTCATGTTGATTGACACCAGATTTCTTATTGTTGTTCAAATTTATCTAGGTCTGTGTTTTATTTGTTTTACACATTATTCAGTTTATTATTTAACTTCTTGAGGAAATGCTATATAATTGATGTCTATTTAGTTGAAAACATTTGTTTATATTACAGACTGGAGAACCCTCAATTTGCCAATGTTAAAAACGAACCTATTAAAAAAGATGTTGGAGATTTTATTCCTACTTCTACCCAACAACAACAACAACATCGCAGTCAAGATGACACAACTGGTTAGCAACGAAGTGCTGCAGGGTAGTAACAGTATTGCAATTATGCTAGAGACTTTGATGACTATTTTATTTCTGATTAGTCATTGATTATGAAGAACATGAATGAATAAAAAAAAATATATCAAGCTAGTAAACAATTAATGCCATCATTATCTACCTTTACTTTAAAAAAATCTTGTTTAGGTGCCTATTTACTACTTCGTTGTTAATTTATAAAAAGTATTTTTTTGCTATGTGTACAATTGATAAGAAAATTTTATGTATACATTGATTCAAAAACTCATCTAAGTTTGACTTTTAAAATTTTTCACAAATAAACTGGCTAATTTCAATGTCTTAAAAACTGTTATGGATTTTTTAAGGCTTATGGAATTTATCAAAATACGAAATAGTCATTCTGATAACTTGTTTCTGAATAACCCTTATTATGATATTGTCAAAATGAATTATTTTCATCTTTAAAAATTCTTGAGTTCATTTTGACTGTCAATGAATTTTTGATGTGTGAATCCAGAGTGGGTGGAAATTCTGTGAGTTTATTGTATTGTTTGAAATGCTGAGTTTTTCAGAGAACTCTCAATAGTTTGAATATATGAAGATCCTTTCTTGAATATAATTTTATGGAGTCAAAGGTAAAAATGTTTTGTAAAATAAAAAAGTTGACAGTAAAAATCTGCTTGCTAAAAAAAGAAAAATTATATAAGATTACAATTGATAAAGAGTGCTTTTATTTTCTGAAACTGAGTTTAAAACGATTTGACTTATTGATTTTCCACCCATATCTTTAAATATTTAAACATCGTTTTAGTTGTACACTCATTTTATAGCCAAATCTATTAAATTCTCAGAAACTCCGCTTCTATAACGTATTAATTGCAATTTGATATGTAATGAGCTCTTTTTTACAAAGGTTTTGTTTTTCATTTAGCTGCAACTCCTTTTCTTACACAAAAAGCAAGAACATGTTTACTGTCTGGTTTTGTTTGTTAGTGTTATATGCATATCTACCTTTGAAACCATAGCTTTTTAAGCTTCTTTACTTTTTAAAATTGTATTTTGTGTTATTTATTGTTCTATTGTTTCTTTTTTTTAATTAGTGTGAGTTTTTAGCATAAATGTATATAAAACATAAATTGTGTAAATTAATAAATATATTATTGTGTTTATTTGAATAGTTGTTTTAATTCCTTTGCGTGTATGATTGTTTATCCTAGACAGTATATTTTTTCAACTCAATTTTTACATTAGGAGCTCTTTCATTGCTTTAAGCTAATGCTCCCTAAAGTTTAAGAAATGCAGAAAAATGCTGGAAACCTACAGGAATTATATATTTTTTTTTTCTAAATATGTCATTTCTTAAATCATCCCTTTCTTTCTTTCTTTCTTTCTTTCTTTCTTTCTTTCTTTCTTTGTTTGTTTACGGTTGTGTAAATAAGAGGAGTTTTTTGGAATACCATGTGCACCGTAATGCCTGGAGCATTATGCATTTTGCAGCTAAGATATTAAGATCTACAGTTTCAAATGCTTTTTTTAAATCAGCAAAGGTACCGCAAGTGAAATTGCCATTATTGAGAGCATCTTGTATTTTTATGCTAATAAGGGCATAAGAATCGAATGTTTAGCTTGAAAACCAAACTGAAGATCAGTGATGGTTATATATATTCAAGAAACTATATAATCTTTTATACATAAGCTTTTCAAGTATCTTGTTAACGTTTATATTAAAGATATAGGTCTATAATTTTCACAGCTCAATTATAATCTTTTTTAAACAAAGGCAGAACAGAGAACGTTTTCAATTTTTCTGGGAATACCCATCTTTAGTGAGAGTGATATAATATGTAAAATAAAACATTTGAGATTAACTTCACAGCATATATGCTCAAATCCTAGTGAAATGTTGGTCTAATTCCAACAAGACTGACAATCAACTTCAACCTTAGGCATGGCTGATGAGACCCCTATAAGATTGAAAAAAACTGTCAGGGTATCTTTTAATTCCTCTTTTGGCCACATGCTGAAATATCTATCACAGACTTAATCCTCTAAACGTGTCATATTTTGTCGAAAAAATTTATTTTGGAAATTATTGTTTTCCTAAATTTAGCATGATGTTAAAAGGCCATAGAAAGAATCTTTTACTGCGTATAATTAGCTTCCAAAAATTCTTTTTCCCTGAGACTGGTGTCAAAAGGGTGTCATATTTAGTCAAAAAACGACATCGAAGTTTTTTTGCTTTTTAGGAATCATGAGTTGTATATCCTCTAGAGTAAAACTTTGTGATGGCAAAACAATGCCATTGTTTGGTCTTGGTTGCTTCAGACTAGAAAAGTGTGATATTAATGAAATTGTTAGTGAAGCAGTAAAGCTCGGCTATCGATTATTTGATACTGCAATATTATATGGAAACGAAGAGGAAGTTGCAGAAACTTTACGTGCAAGTGGTTTGACACGTGAAGAATATTTTATTGTCACTAAAATTATTCCTGAAGACTTTTCTGCAAATGAATCAAAAACAGGTTTGAAAAATAGTTTAAAAAGAATGAAACTTGATTATGTGGACTTGTTTCTCATTCACTCACCAATGAGTGGTGGAAGGAAACTGTTTGAGGTTTGGAGAGCTTTCTGTGAGATGAAAGAAGAAGGTTTGACTAAAAGTATTGGTGTATCAAACTTTAATGCTAACCATTTACAAGCTTTTATCGACGAAGGTGTGGAATTACCAGCTGTTAATCAAATTGAATTACATCCTTGGAATCAATATGTAAGTATTTATTTTAATAACATTTGCTACATACCCTATTTTCTCAAATTAAAGCCGCGGCTTCTATTTTTTTCGGAGAGAAATTTTGCGGCTTTAATCGAAGGTGGCTTCTGTTTGAGGGTGGCTTCTGTTCGAGGGCGGCTTATATTGAATTCAAACAAAAAACTCTTTATTCATCTGTTTTCATTTATTCTACTGAAGCCATTGGAGTGTAAGGTAAGATATTCGGAAGATAGATTTCAAAACAAAACACAAAGATCTGACTGCATATTGCTACACGTGTGACAATGGCTGAGAGTAGGAAAAGTTATGACTTGAAATTCAAACAAAAAGGGATTAAGTATGCTGAAGAAAATTACAAAAGAGAAGCTGGTAGAAAGTTTTCTATCGATGAAAGCATGGTTTGGCGATGGAGAAAGAGGTCATCTGATATCAGCGAGAAATCGTACTCTTCTCAAAGTAAGTCAAAGAGATTATCTGGTGCAGGTCAAAAATCAGTTCTTAGAAGCCTTGAATAAGAACTAATGGAGAAAATTATCGATGAGCGTGAGAAGTATCATCATGTCCCATGTAAATTGATAACTGTTTGAGCACTGGAGCTTGCTGAAGATGACAACTTAAACGACTTTCAAGCGAGTCGATGTTGGCTGATTAGATTCATGCAACGAAATAGTCTCCCTGTTAGAAAAAGAACAACTACTGGACAAACCATGCCGAAAGATGGTCTAGCAGAGATTGCAATCTTTGTTAAGTTTTTTGAAAAGCAGAGAAATACATTTGGCTTTTCCCTTGTAAGTATTGCCAACATGGACGAGACACCAATTTGAGCTGATATGCCAAGTGAAACCACTGTCGATCAAAGTGGTATAAGAATTGTTCCAATCAAATATACCGGACATGAGAAGCAACGTAT
>JAUZNK010002651.1:0-11340 GCA_035046665.1 Euphysa ruthae | reverse complement strand
TATATATATAATCCTACAAAGGTGTTGAAAAAAAAAAACATTTTTGTTATTTTAACTTAAAATCAATTAAATTTGATATAGATAATGCTTCTGTATTAAAAGCCATATTGATCGTTTTTCGTTGTGCTTTCCCTTGAAAACCTAGCGCAACATGCTTTCGCAAACCTTTATTTATTTATTGGTTCATTTTTTGCATAACTCGATTGGTAAAATTTCAGTTCTCTTTAAAAATATAAACTGATAGCAATCGATGTCGGTGGGATTTAATGTTATAAGATTTTAATCAATTGAATAAAAAGTCTTTTGCATTGAACGCAAAGTTAGCTTCATTGTTGGATAGGATTCAAGGCTATGCGAGGTTTCATTACTTTTTTTTTTTCAAATTGGAACAATTTACAAGCCTTGATACCAAAATAAACAATACCGACGAAAGATATAGTTATACATACAGTATTAATTATTGTTATTTAAATAGTTAAAGCTTATTCTCTAATAATCTTGCAGTTTTTTGAGTTTCAAGGCTAGATTTATGTCTGGGTAGGCTCGATGGTGTTAAGACGCGTTTTTGCGCAAATTTTAAAGTTAAATTTCGGTAATTTATATTTTAAAAACGTAGCTATATTATATATCGTTAACAGGACTTTGATTTTGTACTCAATCAATTTAAATCAATTACTTTGTTTTACTATGTAGTCAGGAAGCCAAATCATATATCTAGCTAAATAGACACGTTGGCTTTACCCAGAAAACCAATGGACAAACTATACATTTTTGGAAACCTTTCAACAATCTGCTATTTGAAAACAAGAGTCTTAGTTGAAAAAAGTGTTAAGCACTCCGATACTTAATTGTTCAAACTTTGTTGGGATGAGTTACTCTCCTACCTTTTCCTGTAATAGGCAAAAAAATTCAATTTTGCACTCCTCCACATGGTATTTATGTTAATAATGTTTAAAAAATGTTTTTTTAGCTTTTCTAAATTTTAAGAACTTTGCGCCATCGCCTATTAAACAGTGATAACTATTACCAACAGGTATCACTAGAAGATTTAGATTGACGACTTGTGAGGGGAGATAAAATTCTTCCCGCACCTTACCAGCCACTTAATTTTTTTGGTTTTTCATATTTTTTTAGATTTTTCGCAATTTTATATTTTTTTGGTATTTTCGTAATTTTGTAATTTTTTTGTTCTGTCAACTTGCCATACAACTCTGCATTTTAAGTGTTATACCCTGGCAAACCCCTTCGAACAAGTTCTGCGGTTTTTTAGCGGGTAATCACTTAAGGGGAAACATCCCTAGAAAATCTTCAAAAATGTAATTTAGTCAATTGTTTAACATGTACCAAATTTGGTACAAATTGCATTTCAGATTCATCCCATAAAAATTTATTCCAATCTTGCAGTTTTATTGAATTTATTTTATTGGATATATTTTCCCAAATTTCTAATCTTGAAAGCTTGTTCTGTAATAATTACGTCACTTTACTGATATTTCAAAAATGGCAGAATTATTCTCGTTTAATGTGATTTTCTTGTAGAAACGGCTCTGTCTTAAGAAAAAAGTAAAATAAAATCTGCTGAAATGGTAAAACCCGATTTTTTCAAACAAAGTACGAAGGTATAAATTTAAAGAAGTCTATAGATAATATTGTAAATAGTGTGAATAATAATGAATTAAACAACACCTCACTGCCTCAAAATCCTCTCTCTGTTGAAAAAGTTCAATCCATTAATATCGAATGCTCAAGTAAACTTGCAGGCTATAGAATTATCGATGTTGAAGTATTGAATAAAGTTTTTCAGTCAACGTTGTTTCCACGTTGCTGCAAAAACTCTATACGTTTGGAAGAATTAATTCAAAAAAAAAGTTTAGTATCGTTGATGTTTTTGACCAAAAGTTCACTTCGCTTATGAATATACCCAAACCTATGACAGAGAAAAATTACAACATACTTGTAAAAAAAGTGTGTGCTGCTGTGAAAGAAGTGGCATCTGAATCTATGGCTGATGCCGTGTTTGAACTTAAACAAAAGTATTCATCAACAATATGGGATACTGATGAACAGGGCATTAATAAATTACTAGACATCAGTGTCTCATGTGACGGACCATGGCAACGTCGTGGCAACGTCTTTGAATGCGACAATAATGACTGACTGACAATGGGAAGGTTATTGATATAGAACCTATAAGTAGATAATATAAAGGCTGTATATTAAATTATTATCTTGAAAAGGCAGATCTATTTGAATATACTAGTTGGAGAAATGCTCATAAATGCAATTTGTATTGTAAAGGCTCTGCTTCAGGAATGGAATCGGCTGGAATGCATCGGATTTTTGGACGAAGTGTTAGAAAACATAATCTACACTACATCAACTTCTTGGGTGATGGTGATAGCAATTTAAATGTTAAAAATAATTACCCTGAATCAACAATTAAGGAATTTGAATGTGTTGGACACTATCAAAAACGTGGTGGTACTAGGCTGCGCAACTTGAAAAAATCTGTTAAAGGACTTGGTGGACGCGTCTGAAAAATGCAGCCATTGATAGACTGCAAAATTATTTTGGAATAGCTATTATGCAAAATGCTGGAAACTTAAAAACTATGAAAGCAAGTACTCTTGCCTTTATCAATTTGCATTATCCGCAGTGTCCTACCGGTAGCAAGACATGTTCAAAATTTACACGCAAAAAGAATCTCATTGTCAAAGTATAAAAACAAAACAAAATGAATAAAAACAATGTAAGATACTTAGGGGTAAAAAATACAGAAGAGATGATGTAGATATTTAAAATTAAGGTGTACGGTAAAAAACTAGAGGTTTTTAAAGCTATAGAATTTTCTTATAAACCAGTTTATTGCAGATTTGATAGGCTTTTCTATAGTTTTTTATTAATTTTATATTTCATTTACATTTTTCTCATACTTTTGTTTTTGAATGCCCCGGAAACTTTATCTAGAGAACCACAAAAGCTAATCATTTGAAATTTTCAGTATAGTTTCCTTTCACCTGTACTTATAAATTGAGTGTAAAAAATCTTTCATTGCCTTTCTAGGAATAATTTTATTGATATTTTTAAAATTTTATTTGTGTAAATAGATTTGCGCATTCAAAAAATGAAAAAAGGCCTAAAAAAGTTGAAATTTTTTACACTCACGTTGTACATTGGTCTATAATCTATCATTTTACAGCGAAAACTAAGTAAATTAGTACTCCAACATGTATAACTTTTTTTCCGCGCAAGTTTGAAATGAACACCGAAATTCAATAGATTTTCTAAACTATCACAATTAGCTTTCAATACTTGGAATGCTGACTTCTTTCCATAGACACAGAACCTGCCTACTAAACGCACCCATTAATTGCGTGGGATACAGGTAGAAGCTTGCACAACAACATCTCAAGAGCATCTGTTATTTCATTGATAGCAATGTATCGTCTGTGCTTTCCAACACCAGTTTTAAGCCAAAGCACCTGAATGTGTGATAAGTTAGTAACATATTGATAACATGACATTACAGCCACATCTGTGTCAGGAGATGAGACTATGACACTTTGTAACTCGTACCTAGTCTTTAAGAATTTGACATAAATAAATATCTTACTATCTGCTTCCTCATGGTCACATATCAAATCCAATCTTGTAAATTTTTCGTTTTTAATTCCATACAAGTGTCATTCAGTTTCACACTATAGATTATTTGTTGCTGAGAAAATATTCTTGTTATAGATTCTCCCCATTTACTGAAAAGATATGTAACAAGATTACATTTGTTAGTTAAATTCCCTATGCTATGTTTTTGGGCAACTTCTGGTTATTTGAAGTGATTTTAACTACAGGAAAATCTGTTTACTTGCGTCTGCACCTGTCATCTGACAGGTGATAGATTTAACAAAGTCGTATCTGTCAGGTCAAGTACAAGGATGTTATTTTCTTTTAAAATTAGTCAGCACAGATAATTATTAACTGTCTGGTCTGGTCTGTCTGGTAAATCTCCAGACTTCTTTAATTATTGGGTAAGTGCCATAAAATCGATGATGGTCGCTGAAGCATTTTTAGTTTCATTTACCAAGGTCTGGTGTTTGGAGCTGTTCTTTCTCTAATCCTTTTGCTAAATGACTTTTACTTGTTTTCCTCGTCTCTTCTGTTGGGTGGAATATTGAGAGTGGTACTGCTGATAGTTAATGGGTTAAGACATCCTTTAGATCAATCTGATGAGACATGCTTACAGTTACCAGCCTTGAAAATAAATTCTAATGCTCTTTGAAGATTATTGCTGGCTATTGTTGCCAGAGGAAAAGGTAAAAAGGTTCAGCTTCTTGATTGGCTCTCAGAATGATACTCTTCTATCAAACAATTTATTATTAACAAAGGTTTCGACAGCATTATTGCCAATTTCTTTGGCATTGAGGATGTTTCTTCTATGTTACTTTACTTTACTTTACTATGTTACTTTACTTTAATATGCAGCCAGAAAAAATATTTTTTAAAGGCTCTGCTTTGGAAATGTTGAGCATGAATGGATTGCTACTTCGAACCGTTTCTAACACATTTTCTATTAATTTCGCACTGTCAACAATAGCTTTATTCGCCAAAGAATTCTCCTTTTTTTGTTGGGAAACTTCACATAGATCTTGGAAGTAACTTTTGACTGCAGCTTTTAAATGTGCTTTCAATGTCCATTTTTCAAATGTGATCCTGAGTAAATCCAATGATAACACCTGAAAAATTAATATAAAGTTTAAAATAAATAACACTGAATATAAAGTCAGGTTTACATCGAAGCAAGGCTTATCTAAAGCAGTAACTGTTCAGACTTCTATAACCTTTTTAAGTATTTAATACCTCAGCCGTTATGACAACTCACTCACAACCAAAAGGTTCCGGGTTGAAATTGGAGTATCGCCCAATCAGTGCATGAGAAGCGTTCCATTAGATTCGATGCGATAAATTTATAGTTGTCTGGCCGAGCAGTTATTTACTGTAAGCTCAAATGGCAGCTCTAAGCATATCAGAACCAAACCCGTGGACCTTTCTATAAAAATTTGCTTCAATTTGGGTTGCAACTACCCTTAGTTAACAGACTATTATTATTCGCGGTGCTGAATGATATGAACAAGAATACATTAATACCTAACTCTATCAAAGTGCCTATTAAAACTGCCAAAATAGATTAAACATAATGTTTTGCAAAATAGCCTTCACATGTGTTCCTTCATCCTAAATACTCTGGCTACACAGCACTTGGTGTACTTACCTGTTGTTTTACTGTATTTATTACTCTGTTTAATGTCATGTCTTTTGAAGCGTGGTTGAATGTTTTGCTTCTGGAAACAGTATGGTATCGGTCAAAAAGTTTTGATGAAGATTAGGATGCTTAGTTTGCAGTTTCATCATGTCACAGAGATAAATATTAAAAATTTTAACTGCTTGAATTTATATCACCACCAGTTCACCCGTGTTATGTCAGATAATACCTACCTTCGATCTTTTCAGCATCATACACATTCGATTCTTCTAATATTTCAGCAAAAACAGTTGATTTCATTCTTTTTCCAAATACATAATAAAATTCTTGGTTCTGTGAAATTTTCCTAGTTTAATCGTAACATCTTGCAATGTAGGAACTTTCCACTGGATTTGCTTTGCCAACTGAAAAATTGACTCGTCTACGATGACACATGGATTTTCATGCCCGAGAGAAATAAGCATCTTTTTGACATTCAGCAAGACAATGTATACAAAATTAAAATCAGTTAGAGCTTCTGGAACTGTTCTGCAACTACCAATCGTGGTTCGAAAAGGTACTTTTACTGATAACGACTTTCTGAGGCCTATGAAATTTTGAGTAACCTGATTACAGTGAACAGTAAAGTGTTTGCTGCTAATATGTCGTAAAAGAGCCCAGAAAGCTATTGTGTGAAACGAACAGATCCATGTTTCTGACAGCTCTTTGTTTAATTCAAATTGACAATGTGAGTACTTTCTTGGTAAATCAGGTTTCTTCTGCATGAGTGCAAGCTTTTCTACAGAGATAGATGGCAATCAAGTGGATCTGCGTCGCAATTTGGAGAACGGAGCTACAACATTACGATCAACTTTCCCAAACATACCACGCGGATGTTGTAGGAGAATTGTGTTAGTGAAGTGTTATTCTCTTGTATATTGTTCCCATTTTCAAATGCTGCTTGTTTAAACAGCATTGATATTATGTTAGTTGATATCGTAGGATAACCTTCACCAGCTTCAATTAGGCCTGTGGCGCAAGCAGCGTTTATACGTAGGACATCATCATAAGAGTTATTGTGGTTACGATTATCTAAATATTTAATGAATTCTTTAGAACGAGTACTATTCAATACAATTTCAATGAAATTGTGAAGCCAGCCTACTTTGGCATTCTCTTTAGACCACCTGACTGAAGTGAAATTATGTCTTGGGCAATAGATATCACTTTCTTCATTTTCCTCTTCCCTTTGCCAAGGGTAAAAATGCCACTTAAAATGTTTCGAAGCGTCTCTGGCACATCATTTTCCAAAGTGTTTTTTGATATGTCTTCAGTTAACAAATTTCAAGAATTCTTCAAAACCAATGTCATGAATTTTATTCCTTTCATTGGGTTTGTCTTTTCTATTGGATATATATACTCTGTAACAATTGAGATTGTATTTTAATTTTTCGTTTAAATTTGACATCATTTGTAACCTCAATCTGTCACAGGATCTTTAATGCAACGTTACTATGTTGTAGTAAGATGAGTTTGGTATTTCTATTTCGTTTTTTAAAACCACAAAACATACAACACTGTTGCAAATTTTTCAGTGGTTTTTGTGAACTGTTTGATGAAATAGCGCTTGTGTTCTGAATTAAATGAACCGTAGCAGTAAGAAAAGATAAGTTGATTGAGTTACTAAAGGATGAGTACGTCAATTGCACCTGTCTTTAAGGTTTTGCTGGCAATGTCAAAAATGTCGTTGTAAGCACCTGATGAAATCCATTGCATCCTCCTCTTACTTCAAAAGCAGTCAAAAATGTTCTTTTTAAACAAGGACTACGGAGCCCTTCATTCCTGGCTTTATTGCTACAAATCAAACAGTTGTAACATCTAATTTCCAATTTTGCAAGGTACAAAGTTATATCTTCATTTTCCATCTTTTAAATTAATGTAGTTTTATCTAAAAGGCAAAAGTTTTGTGATACAGTGAAAATCATCATATTTTCTCTATCAACAACGAAACCACAT
This sequence comes from Euphysa ruthae, assembly GCA_035046665.1. Classification (NCBI taxonomy): domain Eukaryota; kingdom Metazoa; phylum Cnidaria; class Hydrozoa; order Anthoathecata; family Corymorphidae; genus Euphysa; species Euphysa ruthae. The sequence goes on along the minus strand of JAUZNK010002651.1, from coordinate 4,088 downwards.
GAAAACAACAGTTTCCAAGCGCATACACACTGGTGTCAATCTGTAACTGTTCGTTTTTTTAGGTTTAATTTGTTAAAAAGGGTAAACATTTAAGATTTTCTGAAATAGTTACAGTATGCCAAGCAATGAATAAACCCGACTTGTAATTGATAAAAATATAAACATCTCAACAAACCACACAATGCAACGCTTGCATGAAAGTTATTATTTATACTCCCTTGGGTGGCGAAAACAAACCTGCAGGTTTAAACCTTTAATTAATTCAGAGGCGTCTATCTCTATTTAACACCAAGTGGCCAAGTGATCATGAAACAATAAAGACATTTATTTTGAGGTAAAAATACACAATTTTAACCAACACAATGATGGAAAGCATAGTTAGTAAAACACTCCTATAGGAGTTATAAATTAAATTTTTGAGATTTTAGTTTTTCAATGAAGAAGGCTTGAAGGGAAATAGGTCTAGCTGCATCTTAATGTATAGTTTTATAATGAAAAACAGGAAAAAAAAAAAGTTTTTACCTCTTTTTACCAGAAATTCCATCGTGGAGGAGAGCTAAATGGATATTTTGTGCTTATTACTGGATGAGGGAGGAGAGAAACTCATCGTTAATAACAATTAAGTACTAGAACACTTGACACTTAAAGTCATTGTGAGGGAGTGTTACTTGAAGCACTACTACGAAAAACTGACCAGGATTTTCGAACTAAGACTTTTGTTTTTAAATAGAAGAATGTTTGATGTTTCCAAAAATGCATAGTTTATACATTGGTTTTCTGGGTTAAGCAAACGCCCTTTTTTTTCGGGATTTGGATCCCCGACTAATAAAAACTGGACCTAATTTCGACAGCAGTATTTCACTAAAAAATATATGGAGCAAAAATTTTTCTTGATCCTTGTTAAAAAATATTCCCTTGATGATAGTTTTGCTTTAGAAGGTATCAACTCTTTCTTGAAAAAAAAAACACACACATATAAATAACTATATAACTAAATAACTATAAATGACGATTCTTATTTAGATGTGCCCAACACATTCCGACCTTTCGGGTACCGCATCATATTCAGCATATCACTTACTAACAACCCCATCATTAAAGGATGGCGAGTCCCCATCACCAAGGTAGCATTTATACATAAGGTTGTAAGATGCCATAGAACGTAAAAAAAAATTTAACTGCACCAGCACCTTCTAATTCCCCAAATGATTTTCGATGATTCAGAAAACATTAATGATTAGCTTTCAAAGCCGCACAACCAGGATATTGTTTCTTTTTTTTTTTTTTGCTCTAAATTTGGCATCCTCTGCAATACTTACTCAGAACATCGACACATAGAGCTCTACTAATGGCAGTCATTACACCATTGAACAAACAGTGCCCAAATTTTTTCCATTAACCATGAAGCCAGACTTTCACTAATGGCTCACATGTTACGAATTTTTAATGCCAAAAGCGTTTAAATTTATGTAACTCAAATTTATTATGCTAGCAAAATTAGTCATTCGTCCAATTTATCGAAAGCCCACAATCATTTTTAAGTTGATATCGAAACTGTCTCTCCCTGGTGTTTTCTTGCTTTTCTCTAATATTATATATTAATGATATATATTCTACAACATTAATTGTGCACGTGCACCACTCATACATACAGGATGCACATTCTGATTTTCAACTGATGCGAAAACTCCATTTGTTTTGATTCGTCATTTTCAATAACAACTCCGCCATTGCAATCAGGAAAACTACCAACTTACTTGAATATTTCTTTTAGTATAGCTATGTTTAACGTCAAAATTAAAGTCACCTGAAGAACACTGTGGTTCATTCATTTCAAATTTACTAAGTTTCCTAACATTACATAATTTTTTGGGGGATGGTAGTTGTGCTTCAAAATTACGATTTTCATGTTTATAACTGTTTCCATTTAATGATCTTTATTGAAATATTTTTCTAATTTATCATTATCATATAATACAGGAACTAAAAACAAAATTAAAGGCCTAACACAAATTCTCATATTAGAAGTAAAGACAGAAAATTTTTTAAAAATTTAGTTTAAAAAAAGACACATTCGCAAGCCAACAGCACCAACACCAATGAGAATGAGTTGTTTGCTTTTAATACTTACCTGGAATTTATGAGGAAAAACATCGGATGTCGTACGAAAATGTTGCATAACTTAAATCATGTTCAAAGTGTTCAACGTTGATATTTTAAGATTAAATAAGGACTTAAATCATGTTCAAAGTGTCCAACGTTGATATTTGAAGATTAAATAAGGACTTAAATAATGTTCAAAATGTCCAACGTGGATATTTGAAAATGCTGCAATCGAACATTTTAAAAGTAGTTCTAAATTCAAGATTGAAAATTTTAGATTTTTTAATCATCCTCGTGATAGGAAATATGGATGTTGTGCAGATGGTTTAGGAATATTATTCCAAGTCAAAACCCGACCAGTAGCAAGTGTCGGACTATTTGAATCTCTAGAAACTTAGCAGCAAGTCTAATAAACATTTTGAATAAACTCATTTGAAAACTCCTCTGTGAGATATTTTGTGATTTTTTTTGTAGTCTCAAGATTCTTACAGAATTCTTTTGGTAAAATAAAAATTATTTCAGTGTTTAAATTTGTAAAGCTTTTTAAAATTTTGATTGATGCAGAAACGTTCAGAGCCGCATATAGCTGTAGCTGCATAATCCTGAATTTTTGCATTAAAGCGTTTAAAATTAATCAAAAAATTGTTAAAATATGTTTGCAAATACATTGCGTTCGATTACAGATTTCTTTGATTGATTGGTTTGGCAATATATTGGCTAGATTGTTAGGTGTGTTCTTGTGCTTATGATTTTCTATAAATATTGAAGATGCTGCTCGTTCTAAATATCGAAAAGTCGAAAAAAAGAATAAGACACAATATTCGTTCCAAGGTGAAACCTACACTGAAAGGTAAGCTAGAAAAATTTCAATGATTTTTAAAATTAAATTTTCGTAGTTTATCAACCAACTATGCAATTATTAAAATTTTTCTACATGAACGGTGTTAGTGAAAAATCTTGAAAGAACTGAAATTCAACATGTTTTTGAAAAGATGATGTTGATCTACTTACATTTTAAAATATTACCTTTTGATGGCAGATTTAATTTATCATTATCTTCTTATTATCATCTTCGAATTCTGTGCAGGATCGGAGGTCTGAGTCTGAATTATAATCGCATGAAAGAGATAAAACAATAGGCTTTTGCTCGCTTCCAGACCATTGGTTTATTTTGACTACAATTTAATACATGTGATATTTAGTGTAGGTTATTACGTGTAATCCGCTCTATTAGAATGTTTAAAGCAATTTTAATAACTTTTTTTTTAGTTTAGGTGTAATATGCATATTTTAATTATAATTCTACTCACTTTGGGGATTGGAGGACCTTAATATTGCCTGTTGAAAAGCTGTTAATAAAGTGAATAAAGATCACTCTATAACCTGGGTCTAAAAATAAGATGCTAACGAGTTACAAGTTTTGAAATTTAGTCACGTAACAGAGGATTTAAGTAAAAAATGTGTAAAAATATTTATTCCAACGCCAAATCAGTTACATTTTTTGAAAAAATATTGAATATCTTAAAAAATTATAGCTAAAAACTATAACATACATTATAAAAAAAAGTGTTTTTACAAATGATAAAACGTTTGACATAAATTCAGGACGTTTTTATAGTAAATATTCTTCTTTTCTTTTTTTTAAGACAGATAGACTCAACCTCGAATAAGTGTGCATTAGACTACAGTTACACAAAAAAAAATCTATTGTAGTGGTAATATAATATTAAATAATAATGTATAGATTTTAATTCTATCTTCGGCAATCAGTATCTGCAACTGACGAGTCGAAACAAGGACGAAACGCGTTTTGTAGTCTGATTGCGGGTCACATATCTCAAACCCTTACTTATAATTTTAATATTTATCCGCTCATGGATTTGGGTGATAATATTTGTGGTGTTTCCAATTTATTATGGGATATCTCCAATTTTGATTATTCGATTTATACTTCGAAAAGGCAGTTGCCTTTTCAAACACCACAA
>JAUZNK010002650.1:0-11340 GCA_035046665.1 Euphysa ruthae | reverse complement strand
TATATATATATATTGTGTTCTCTTTTCAACGAATTTTCTATTTTGACCTACAATAACTTTTTCAAAAATCTTGGATAAAATTAAAAATATCAACATCATCATGAAGATTTGTCATTTTTTGCTTCCTTTTTTAAATAACGGAGCAATTTTAGCTAGTTTAGAATCATCTGGAAATGTGATAGACTTGATAGAAAAGTTTGTGTGAGTGGTTTCAATATAGAAGCATATGCATCCTTAAAGAACATAAATCATATTTCATCAAACTTTGGTAATTTATTTCATTCTACAAATCATTATTTATATTTTTAACTACATCCTCAGTGACCTTGGAGAATTCAAATACTAAATGCTCAAAAAAATTTAGGTTGTTACCCTATTGTAGACATATGATGCTTTTGGAAGGAGATTTGAAAGATTGGTTGAAAGATTTCTAAAAATTTCTTATAAAGCATTAGCAATTTGAAGATGATCAAAAACAAACTTATTACCTTTAAAGATTGGATTGTGAAAATGAATTTTAGGCTTGCCTATACTTTCGCTAACTTTATTTGTAAAAAAAAAATTTTTTTTATTAATAATTCCAAGAGCATCATTTCAGCTCTGCTAAATAATTCATCGTCTGCATCTGCTTTTGTCCTTTTAAATTGTTTATAAAATTTAGGTCTTATTGCTAATTTTCAGTAAATTCTTTGTCAAATCTCTCTTGAGAGTTGTTTTTTATTTTTATTGTTTTCACCTATGCTATATCATCAGTAGTTTTTTAAATTTTTGAGTAAAATCTACAAAGAGCCTGTTAACATTATCAAAGTTTTCATAATTTGGAAAACTTGCTTGACTTTATCTTTCATTTAGTGAGTCCTTACTATAGTTGCGCATACTTCTGGATTTTTTAAGCCTGATGATTTTTTCTGTACAGAAAATTCACTGATGATCAGAAGGAGATGTTCCAAGTGAACCCTGCTGTGTGATCTTTTCAGAAGCGTTCTAATAAAGACGAGGGGTTTTTGATGTTATTCTTGTAGGATCCCTAACTAGTTGTGTAAAATCAAATATAGAACAAAATTCAATATACAATATAATATATTTAAAAATGCATTTTGAGCGTGAGCTCTGTTTTCAAGAATGCAATTATTATTATTATTATTCAAAAAATTAACAGTTAGGTCCCCTAAAACGAATATATCTTTTCCATCGTCATGAATTTGGTGCAAAATGTATATTAAAGGCTCAAAAAATTGTTATCATCAGGTGGCCATTAAACCCTGCCCACTGTAAAAGGTTTTTTACGAGGAAGAAGAATATCAAAAAATATTTTTCAACATAATTTGTGGGTGTAATATTGTTAAAATTATAATCATCCTAGATTTAAACAATAACACTAGATCTTTTTCTATCTTTCCTTAAAATTTGGTATCCAATAATTTCAATTTTTCTGTCATCTATGGAGCTATCTAACTTACTTTCAGTAATTCCAACAAATGATGGTTTTGAAATAATTGAAATCGTTCTTAAAGATTCAATTTTTGGTAGTATACAGTTTATATTAAAATGAATGCAGTGTAACCATTTTTGCTTAAAGGAGAGCCATATTTGCTGATGGTCTTGCATAGGGTCTTCTATAATATATTAAACTAGATCATGTTAACATATACTTTAATATATTTTTTCAAACATAGATCAAATCAAAGAAATTAAGAAAAACAAGCCAAGGAAAATCCAAGGTGTATACAAAAAGTCATTGCTTATTATTGCCAATATCTTGTAATTTTACTAATTTTATTTGGTTTTTCCAGATTTGGTTTACATTTGAGTGCATTTGGTGAATAAAAGGACATCAAAGCAATACGTTTTTATGACTATTAAACTGCCGTTTTTGCGACAGTCTTTGCATTAAAACCTGTTTACATAAAAAATTAACAGTGGCTTATTTTTATATTGATCGACTAAAAATAATTCTAGTAATATGATTTATAGTTGAATTATGTTTCTTTACTTTTAGATCTTAACTAAACTTTGTAGGATTTGGTGATTTTGTTATTTGCTCTTTTTATGATTCAATAGCTGATTTATTGGTGTTGATATTTTTCTTTTAAACTATGGGGAAGTTTTTGTACTCTTTGGTGCAAACTTACAGCTTATCTTGTTAAAATATCTGAAACAACTGAATGTAGCTTTGATTAATTTATCTTTATACATTTTAGAGGATTTCCTTAAGCAGATATTTAACCTTATTACTAACAAGAAAGTTCAAATAAAATTCAAAGTTTTTAAAGAAATATTGCAGAATACAACTTAAGAGTTTAAATTACCGGATACGAATAAAGGAGACTAATTTGTTTATTTTCATTTTTCAGAAAAAAAATGTGACAACCCACAGAAGTTTTTTTGTTTCAAAGGTCACCTAATAATAATTGGACACACACAAGGAGTTTGTCCAGCAAAATTAGGTTTATTTTTTGATGATGACTGTTAGCTTAATCTTATATGTTGGCTTTGAATTCGTGTAAATTTTTTTATTTGTAAATAGCATGACGTATTTTTAAGGATATTTTGAGTTTTCAGTTCAAAAAAGAAATTTTGTTTTATGTTTGTCCAAAGCAGCGTAAAAATCGGTGGAATGTTAAAATAGCGATAGTTTCAAAAGTTTTTGTCAATAAGAAGAAATTTAGAGAGGAACATTGGTTTAACGACCGTTTTAAATTCTTTTTTTTAAACGTATAAAAGCATAAGACTTCAATACAAATGTAAAAACATAACAAATCACAATCACGTTATTGTAAATTATTTATAGCGTAGCATTCTTGCATCAATGTTTACACAGAACATGCTCTAGGGTTAGATAGGGAGGGCTCTTTGTTGCATAAAAGTTTCTTCATACTACGAAAATATATCTTGATTACAAAAGGGTTAATTTCAGAACACCAAACAAATTTTATTCTTTTTGTTTTTTATCAGCAACGCACAATAATACTAGGTAAATCTCTCGGTACTAACACAAATACATGTGATTATCTAAAGTCTCAGCGTCTGGGTAGGAACACCTCCTGATCATCTAGAATTGGGTCACCTTTAATACAGCACTGTAACTTTTTAGGTTATCGTAAATGTGGACAGAAGTGCTACCAAATTAAAACCGAAACATGCTGTAATGGATTTGTCGGCTATAAAAAAGGTAATTTAGCTGTAGGAAGGGGTAAATGTAGGAAAGTTTTATTGTTAGAAACAAGTTTTGAATGTGCTTTTTTAGAAAACTATGTGACTATGTGTTGCTCATGCAAATATTTTTAGATTAAATTTCTGCTTCGACCACTTTGAAAAGTTTTCATGACAAAATATACCTTGCTGAGTGTTTTATTTTTCTATTTGTAAGCCCAACACTTACTACTGTACAAACGCTTGGATAGTTTAATTTCAAATATATATTTTGAGTTAAAAAATTACCAATTTGATAATTGAGGTTCATTTTGATTATATAACATTATATTATACTGCCTGAATTATAAATTTTACAAATTTAGTTATAGCATCTAGAGTATATTTGGAATAAAACCGTTTTTTTAGAAGTTGGGAGGTGCGGTGGCAAATGCTTCTTTAAAGCCGTATCTCGATGTTTATACGGAAGATATATTAAACCAAAAGTGTGTCCACAATATAGACTTCTCTGCGGAAGACATGGTTGTTATAATCCTTCTACGCACGTATGTTACAGAACTGGTATAAAACCTTATTACAAATACTGCAGAGCTCCTCAATCTCAGTGTGGCCCTTTTTGTATTAACACACGCATCTATGGGTGTTGTGCTCATAAGGTCTACTATAGAAAATATGATTATTGTTCCCGCTCTGTCATCAGAAATAAATGCGATTTTTGTAAGTATTAATTTCATGTATTTATTTGCACGTCTTTCCATCATACAGTAAGAAATTTTTGTAAACAAAATTAATTTTAGTAAAAGGGTTTTCAGTTTTAATATTTCTGTTTGACTGAGGCTCTAGAATATTTAAAATTGTAATTTTGCAACAAAAAATTCAAAACAAAAAACTAAATTTCATAACGTAACTTAATTTTGTGTAAAATAACAAAAGAATAGAGATAAATGTATGTGTTGAGTGTGTTTGAAATATATCACGCTAAATGTATGTGTTGAGTGCGTTTGAAATATATCACGCTGAATGTATGTGTTGAGTGTGTTTGAAATATATCATACTGAACGTATGTGCTAAGTGTGTTTGAAATATATCACGCTGAATGTATGTGTTGAGTGTGTTTGAAATATATCATACTGAATGTATGTCTTGAGTGTGTTTGAAATATATCACGCTGAATGTATGTGTTGAGTGTGTTTGAAATATATCACGCTGAATGTATGTGTTGAGTGTGTTTGAAATATATCACGCTGAATGTGTTTATTGTGAAAATTTTGGCTTAAATTTTACGACTAACATTTTTCAGGGTGGATGCCCTTACAAAGAGGATACATAATTACAAAAGTAACAATCGGTCCAACGTATTCTCTCACCTTTAGCTTCAAGGCAATAAGAGCAGCAAAAGAAAAGCGAAACATTATCCATTTTTCAAACTATGGCAATGCAAAAAAACCGGGAGATAGGACTCCTGGTGTCTGGCTGATTGGTAAAAAAATTCACATCGGTACATACCTCAGTGGTAAAGTAGTAAACTTTAATTTCAATACTCCGACCTTAAAATTCTACTCGTGGAACAAAATTGAAATATTCCAGAAGAAATTTGGAAGATACTACTATCTCACGGTTATATTGAATGATAAAATTGCCATAAATAATAAGCGAAACACAACTCCAAAAACTTTTAAGAAAGTAAAACTTTATGCCAGTGATCCCTGGTACCATCCAGCTCAAGGTTATATTCGAAACTTGAAATTCAATGGGCGTGCATTAGGACCTGGAGGTTAGAATTTATTATAATATTCAATAAGAAAGGGATATTTTTTACAAAAAATAGCATTACAGATAAAATCTTTGAGAGCTTCCTTTGCTTCTCTTTAGCGAATTTTTGTTAATTTTTAAGAGTTTTCATCAACGCTTGATAATAAAAGAGCCAAAACTTGTTAATCGAAAAAGAACGAAAAAAATACGTCAAGATTTCTCATCAATAAAGAGACATGGATCAATTGTTGGTTTTTTAAAAAGGAATCCTCTGCCCACAACAACCAGCCCTAATGATAAGGTCTCTCTACAGACTATGCATACCCGTTTTTAACATCTTTTTATAAAAAATTGAGATGTCAGTTTGAAATAATCAGACAAAGCTGATCTAGTCCTATCTGAATTTTTATTTTACTTTTTTTGAAGTCATAAATGAAAAGATGTATTTATATATGATATATTTATATATGATACATTTATATATGATATATTTATATGTAATATATTTATATATGATATATTTATGAATGATATATTTATTGCGGCGAAACATGAACACACATAAAACACAACTATCATTAAAAATTTCAGGTTTCTTCTGTCCTGATCGAAAGTGCTACAATCAGCTCCGGTATTCCTGTTGTAATAGAAAATTGTATTTTAGAACCTATCAATATTGCCACCAAGGAATTGTTTTTTGCAAAGACTCAAATAGTAAGTAAAAAATAACTACACAAAATCGCATATTGGTTGATTAGCCGTTACCAAGTTTAATAGTTTTAGAATATATATATATATATATATACATTAATATACTTTACCCAAAAATTTTCTCATTGGGTTGATTTTTGTTTGCTATTCTATAATTGCAAAATGATCTTTTTGAAGTAATTTGGAATAATAAATACTGGCTATATACTTTGCGTAGATTAAATTTCCTATAAGAAGTTCCATAACTTGACCAAAATTCCATAACCACTAAAACTGCAAAATTTTAGAAATCCGTTGTGGATTATTCTGCGTCCGGAAGAATTCAAGAGCAAGTGGATGCTGCAACGGGAAAGTTTACTGTAAACGTTGCGGGCTCAGGTGCGTTGATGGAAAAATCTACTGTCGCCGTGGTATGATATCGTGTGATAGAAAATGTGTGAAAGCATCGAAGAACCAAAAATGTTGTTGGACATACCATTACTACGGAAAACTATCTGGTCGAATTTACGATACAAGGACTCAAAAATGTTTTAACCAAGAAGTTTTCTGTAAAAAGAGTAAGTCTTTTTTTAAAATAGTGCTACATCAGACATTTTTATAAACTTTTCTCGTCCTTTTTGTTTCTACCAAACAAACTTCGTATGGATAGGAAATTTAGATTTAAATCTTTAAATTAAGTAAGGTTAGCTCGTTATATATGAGAAAAAATTCAATTTTCCGTGATGGCCACAGTGTGAAACTTTTGTATTTTATTTGTTAGCATGTGGTAGAAGATGCATTGACCCTAGGATCGCCTTCTTCTTCTTCAACATGCTGTGGATGTTGAAGAAGAAGAAGGCGAACCCAGTCGTTTAACAAATATTCACCTATTTGCTACATAAGTAAAGGCGAGTCTGAATAAAATGTTCACCAGTTAAATAATATGGATAAACTAATTTCTAGATACTTGTAGTTTCAGTTTTTTTAGTTGAATATACAAACACATATAAAAAATGTTTCTTACCTTAAAAAACCATCATAATTGAAAAAAAGTATGAATTTATTGTAGTAGTTCGAAAAGAGTTTTTAGCAGTTTTAATGAAAATGTCTAAGTTTATGGTACGACTGTAACAAGAGATTTAGTATGTATAATTCTTCGATCATACGTATAATCTTCATTAGATCTTTCTAAAATTAGGTTTTTATAGAAAATTTCTGCAAGAATTTATTTTAATACTTGCAGAACTTGGGTCCTCCGGATCTGATCTGCTAGGATTGCCTTCGGCAAACTTTGGTGCTTCGGGTCTTATTGTCATGTACTAGGAAAAAAAATTTTTTTTTTGAACTGTGGATAATAGAAATGTTTTACTACGCATTGAACTTAAATAATGTCTTGTTTCATTTACATCACAATAATTTAATATGAAAGATTTAACAAATTTAATCGAAAAACCTGATTTTTATTTGATGAAAAGTAAGAAAGCAGGGCAATGATAAGTTTTCATAGTGTACTACAGACAATCATGGCCATTTTATACGAGATATTTATCAAACTTTAGCACAAATTCACATTTGATGCATGTTGTAAAATAAATTGTATAATTTTCTTAAGCAGAATCGAAAAAATGGTAACAAACCCAAATGAGCACGGACTTGTCACTTTCATCACTTACTGCTTGTGGTATTTTTTTCAATTACTATCATTTAGCAGTTTTTAAAATTTTTAACAGTGTCATTTTCCATATTTTGAAGCAGTGCCACCCTTACAAAAACTATCTGCATAAAACATAAGTTTTATGGTGACATTTTGGCAAGCTGCTATCGTATCGATAAATCTTTGAATCTTTAAATCACTGACTTTTTGAGTCGGTTATCCCATTAAATTTCACTGATGCAATATGACGTCGTTTGAGCAAATTCTAAACAATGACTTGAGGCATTTTCAATACGAACTTGAGTTTCAGACCATGTGAGCTAAAGTTCCAATTAAATATCATTATATGACAAATTCTTGTTAGTTTCAGATTGGGAAAGATGTTTAGAAGGAAAACGATAAGACTTTGTGAAAATTTTTTTGTTTTGAAACTGTTAACCCCTTATATTTCACTGAAGCAATAATAAGTTGTTTGACCAAAGTGTAAATTATCCGTTATTAGAGGCACTTCTGGTGCGAATTTGCATTCCAGATCAAATGGGCTCTAGTTTCAATTACGGCAGATATCCTTATGAATATAGTTATAGTTTTTGCATAATGCAATAGAAGGTGACACTGAAAAGGTTAGTATTTAGAGATGCAGATCTTAAGGGACGGATACTTGGATAATAAATTAAAAATTTTTTTATCCATACATACATTATTAATTTGGGACACAGGACGAAGAAAGACATACACCATCTAAACTCTACCATAATATATTCCCCAAAATTAGATGGTGGTTTCACTGTAAATGCAGTCATCAAGTGGGCTCAAATCACATAACTTTTCATAACGGTCTCCATAGTTCGGCTCCTTAGACCACTGCGCCACGAATCCACAAATATGCTTATCATCTTTGGATCAATGCATGTTTTGAATAAAGGACTTTTAGCCAGTGACTAGACTTTTACTGTATTGCTGTCGATATTTCTAATTTTAGATCAAAAAGAATCTTAAAATTTAGTGGACTGTTATATTAGTGAATTTCCGAATCGATTAATCTTTAGAAATATCAACCATTACAGAGAAATAAACTTCAATAATTTGTTAAGAAAATACTTTGATCAGCAAATTTTGAAAATTGTGGATATTTTGATTAGCGGTTTTGTTGGTCAGTATATATTCATGATCCTTGAATTCTAAAATCATTTGAAATTTGGATGAACCATTTCTTTTATTTCATGATAATTTGATAAATATTTTGCCCTTTGAGTGAGTATATTGCACATTTAAACCAATCATTTCTGGAAGAGTTTCATTGATTAATTTTCATGGGTCAGCGAAAACGAAAGTTAATTGATGAATATCAATGAAGAAAGTTGTCGTATGCATAAAATTGTATTGTTGAATGACATTTGAGTAAAATTCAAATTTCAAAGGATTTATAATGTATTTGTTTTGTTCCAACTAGTAACATTTGGGTAAAAAAAGGGGTCGGTTTAAGTTAAGCTAATACCGAAACGCAGGAGGTAAAGTGGGTTAGTTATTATGAATTTATGTCTCTTAGGAATTAATGGTTTAAAAGGTGATTGAGTTTGTGTAAACTTTTTGGCGATAACAATAACTTAACGGTTTGAATAACATTTAATTTTTTTTAGGAGATACCTATTCTCAAATCAACTCGCAACTGAGAACGTATGAATGTGATACGTAATTGACACTCGTTTATTTAGAGGTTCAAAAGAGAATTTGACATGTAGTCCAGTCATTATACAAAAATATGAGAGAAAACCTGGGAAAAAAAGTTATTTAGATTAATTTTAAGTTGTTATATATTTATTATTAGCATATTAAAAATCCGCAAAAAAGCTGAACATGGGAAATTGTGTTTTTAGGCTAAAATTAGTCCGAGCTTCACTCAATTTTTAAAATTTTCAAAATAGGTCATATGAGTACTTTTTGGAAAGGTAATTTTATACTGATCGTTTTTGTATTAAGAACATGGAAACAAAATGAATAAAAAGATAAGATGTTATATGGCAGTGAAGAAACAACATATGATCGTAGGCATATGTAACAAATAATTTTAGGCCATTACAGTTCAGGCATCTTCATTTCAGGACAAAGTGGAAAATCAGACATTATGATTTATAGAAAAAATGCTGACTCTGTTCTAAGGCTGCACATTTATTAAAGAGTGATACAAAGAACACTGATACAATAATCAAAGATGTATATCCTAATTCCAAAAACCTTAACCTTTTTAAAAGTTTGGTATACCTACCACCAATGTTTCGTCTGTTTTTTAGGAAGTTATTAAAAGGTAAAAACATTGACAAGAAAGTCGCTGCTGTCAGACAAACAATAATACAAGCTTTAAGCCCAAGAGCAATAATAGCTCCACTACAAATCTTACTTTCAATAAAAATGCATCATCAATTTCGATCGATGTTAAAAAAACTTTACATAGTCTTGGATTTAGAAAGCTCTGTGAAGTCTGTAGCTGATAACGTCAATCACAATCTATGTACACTTAAAGATTCACCGTATCCCTTGTAAGGGAATCATAACGTATATCAACAAGAAAACAAAATTTACCTCTTCAAGTTAATGAACTTATTAGAGTGTATTGAGTATTTGATACATAACTAAGGATTTAGTAAAATCTTTGAAGTCATTTACGGTGAAAATGCAGTTGTTAATATATATTATATGGCATTGCATATTCTAGAGCTATGCAAGGACACTTCGCTGTTGACCAAGTTTTACCTCATGTTTTAATTGAGAAAACAGTTGCTAATGAAAACAAAGAAAACAATTATAGCGAAGAATTGTATAATAATTTTTTCAATAAACCGACGTCAGTAGCTGAAATGAAGACAAACACAAAGTTAGATGCGATGAGCTCCGAACTGACATTTCCAACACCAGTAAGAAACAAAGAACAAGACAGATGCTCTAACCACACTTACAATAACAACTATTTAATAACAACTAATAATTAATAAATATTATTAATATTTGATATATTATTAATTAACTATTTAAAGCGTATTTGCGAGAACCTCTCTGGATAAAGCCGTGATTTTTCGCGGAGTTTTCCATTTTTATTAAAAACATCCATAGTATTACCACTGTTTAAAAAGGGTGATATATTAATGCTGAACTTTCTCATGGATCGTCATGACAATAGTACCCGAAGTGTTCGATGTTCATCCAAGATGGGGATGCACCTTTTCACACTTTGAAAAACTTATAACCTAAGTTTTTTTGGTATTTTTCTCCAAATTATTGACCGTATGGTGGCAAAACAGTGCTTTAATTTTTCTAAAGAGTTATTTCACCAAAACTCAATCAATAGTCAGGAAATAGCATGCCGTGGATGCGAGAAGCAGTTTATTTTGCAGGGAACAAACGTTTTTAATATTCGTAAGGATTCAACAGGTTGAGACATCGTTGAACTGTTTTAAGGTGGTCTTTCAAGTTCCCTTAAATACTTAGTAGCTGATATATAGTGAGAAAACGTGCTAAAAATTATTATAATACAACATTAGGTTTATAAGAAGATCTATCGCATCGTTTGAATAATTTGTACAGAATTTCAGTTCAACTTGCTATATGCTTATCAAGTTATGAGCCTTTCACCGTAGCAAAAACATTTTTTTGGCCAAAGAGGAAAGCCGTTACAGATGCAGGGTCACATTCCAACCCCAAGTTAGCACTAAATCTGCAACGAAATTTAACAACAGCTGATGAACCGGCTTCTATAAGCTTCTATCAAAGAATTCGGGGTCCTTTCTACCAGTCGACAATGAAGTAATTAGGAAATAATAAATATCTTGTTACTCACAACAAAGAAAGCTTACCATCATTATTTAAGTCAAACTAGTATCCAATACGCATCAGAAAATAAGTAAGTAAGTCAGTATTTATTCACTATCAATAAAAATATTACAAAATAAATGTTAAGAACGTCGTTAAAAAAAAAAAAAAATTTACTGCATACCACAATATTTTAAAAAACAGGTGTTAATAGCAGGGATAAGCACAAGAAAAGCCAAAGCCTTATTTTCATTGTGGTCCCTCGATGGGTAGGGGGTGATCAGTTC
>JAUZNK010002649.1:0-11340 GCA_035046665.1 Euphysa ruthae | reverse complement strand
AGTAAGTAAGTAAGTAAGTAAGTAAGTAAGTAAGTAAGTAAGTAAGTAAGTAAGTAAGTAAATAAGTAAGTAAGTAATTAAGTAGGTAAATAAATACATTAATTTTTAAGGTAATTATAAGCACAAAAATTGTCTGTTATTAAAGTTTTTTTCATTGCTATCTCTCGATGCATACAGACAACAAAAAAATAAGAGTGAAAAGGGAACAGTCAAAAATTGTAGTTAATTCCTGTGAACGTTTGGTCTTTGAACCTTACTAAGTGAACTCAGAAATAAATTATTAATTTTATGCCTAAGTGTTGTATTTTTTTATATTTCTTAACATTAATAGGTTGTGAGTTCCAAATCGAGGTTCGTTTCCTTGACAGAAAATTTTTGCCCATATTTGTTCTACATAGAGGAGCACATACTCGAATAAATAAACTCATAGACGAATGATTTTTTTCAATCATTCTAAATGCTACTTCAATAAAATTAGAATCCTTGTTGATGTGCAGGTCTTAAGCCTTTTTAGTTTGTTTTCGTTTTTTTTTTTTTTCGAAAAAATAAATGTGGTTATATAACTTTTAATCGGATTTTTTGTCGGCTAAAAATTCAGAAAGTTATGTGGCATATGTTGCCCATAAACTGTCAAATGCCACTTGCTAAACAAGCTGAAGGTTATTCACAGCAGCGAAACCAGATTTAAATTTTCCTATCACAATTTTAAAAATTCAAATTATTTGGAAAGAATAATGAAAAAAATAATTTTCCTAAATAATCTTGAAAGAAGGTTAAACAAGTAGGATGAAAGCCTCCTAGTGGATTAATATAATCCCTTGCTTATTGCTAAGAAAAACATAACAATTATTGAAGTAGAGATAAGGAAATTGCACATAAGATAATGATCTTATCTTTTTCTAAATCAGCTGTCAAATAAATATAAATCAATTCTACTGCCTCATGAGAAGAATGGAACCCTCAAACTCTGTTTTGAAAACTAGCGCTCTAACCACTGGGACCGTCGGTGGCTGTAGCTCAACAGGGTTATAGGCTATATTTCCGTTGTTTACGCCAATTGTTCATATCTGCGGGGTGATAGTTATGCATATTAATAGAAGATAAAAGCAAAGCACTTTTATCAAGACTAGGTTTTACATTGCTTTCCACAAAGTTCATTCTAATTATTAGTGAATTCATAAAATTCTCAGGGTTTATAATAAAACCTAATGATATATTACAGAGCTAATAATCTAATTGAATTGTGAAGTTAAATCTTTCAATAAAGGCCTTAATTCAAGAATAAAAAATTTTTCATCATAATGAGCTCTTTTCGAGCAAGCTTATATTCTATACATTGTCTAAATCTAGTTTGAATATTCTCATTGAACCTACAGACAAAAACATCATCTTTGCAAACTGCAAAAAAGTGTGGTATAATTTAAAAGAGGGACAAAATCTTTGCTTGAGAATAAAAAATAATTCTATTTATGGAAAATAATTGCGTAAAATTGACAGACAGTTAATAAGTCAATTTAACGAATTTTCAGCGTCAAATAATTTCATGTGCAACTGCAAATAACTAATTATAATGGAATTTTTAACGCTAAATAAGTACTTCATAAAATTTATATTAAACTCATTAATTCACTCTTAAATTAATCAATAAAGATTTTTTTAACGTTTGTATAGTTTTATGAGATTTAATTCAGTTTGAATAAGTCATTTTAAGAGTTTTGCTTAACAATAAATAAGTCATTTTCAGGGATTTACTTACAGTTAAATAAGTAATTCCAAAAAAAAAAAAAAAAAAGAAAATTAAATTAGTAGCTTTTCGTAAAAATGAGTCAGTCATTTTAACAATTTTATTAACGCATTATTTGAGAATTTTAAATAAATTTTCTGCCTCTTCTCTAAAATTTCATCCACTTTTTAAAATTTAATAAAAAACTTTTGGGAAAAATTTCTGCCGCTCTTGGAAAGTGTTTGTTTTCGTAATAATATAAGTTTAACCCAGTAAAGAAATCAGTCGACCATAAATTTCTATCGGCCAATCATATGATAAAAGGTGGCGAGCATAAGAAGACATTTTGAACAATTTTTTTTTTTTTTTTAAATCAACAAACGTCAAAAAAAAATATTTCCAGACATAGCTTTAACTGACGTCATTTCATGTCTTTGAAGGTTCTAATACTTGAAACAAGCGACTTGTCCTTAATCCTTGGTTCTATGGTTTAACAACGAAAAGCGCATATTTTTGGACCTCATTAATAACTAAACGCTTTAATTTTCACTTTTAACGTTGGCGTTTTTTATTCCAATAACATTTTATCTAGCCTGTTAGGCTTCCTAGACTAATCTATATTTCATTTCAAATTGAATGATGTAATAGGAAATTTCGTATTTGGTTAACTTAGTTAAAATAAGGTTAAATAACGAAAATGTGGAGTATGCAATAAAAAGCAAAATTGAAATTTTTGAAGGACTATGATATTTATGTTTGTTTGTTTGTTTAAGACACTACCATCAATTCTTGGTTCAATTTCTAGCACTAGAACCAAAACTTAAATACTCTAAATACAATACTCAGACAGGTCCAGGCAATTTTACTCCAAATTTTACTCGAAATTTGAACGAATATCAAAGGGTAATACATGATAATATCTGGGGAATGCTCATGGTTTAGATGAAAACTTATACCAGTTTATAAACAAGGTAAATATTTTTTGCATATTCACATTAAGTTAAATCTAGTTCAAATTTAAAATACTGAAGGCAAAACTTATTATTTTATTTGGTCTATCTGATTTTGTTTTATCAAACTAGTTTGATTAAACGAAGCTTTTAGCAATCAATTGTGTATATTTTTACGATTTTTCTTTGTTTTAGTAAAACATTAAAAAAAAACAGTAATAATTAAGGCTATATTTACATTGGTTACATAATGGTCCGTAGAAATGGTTTATACATATACAAGCTTCCCTGTTATCTTTCAAAACACATTTTCCATTGTTGCACGTCTCTTTGTCACTGCACTGACCATGAACCAGTCCACAAAGACAGACAATTAAATCTAAATATACAGAAATTTTATAAGATAATATGCAAGATATACATTTTTATTGTAAGAATTTTAACATTCTGGTGAATTTTTGGAGTATTCTATATAATTATGCGGTGCTCTAGATTGTCCGTTCTCACAGCTCTCTTTCAACCCTCTTTCTTTACCTTAGTGCAAGCCTATCGTGTTGACCTATCGGGTCTGTTTTTTTGTTTTATAGTTATGACTATTCAATAAAAGTTTGGTTCAACCTAGAGTTGTTTTGATAATTAACTATTAACAGAATCTCATTAATTACTGTCTATCCTTTTTAAAAAAAGTATATTTTTATACGAGATTTCTTGACGCTCTTGTCTATTCACTGACAGTCTCAAACTCTTATTTTCTTAACATAAACTTGATTTTTATTGCAGTTTAAATCAAATTTTATTGCCAAAGATTGGTTTTTTCTTTAGTCCCTATTATCTGCTTTGTTTTTCTATTTTATTTTTGGAATTTTTTAAGTTGGAAAATTTCTGAAATGGGAGTTTTTCTCTCGCTTGGGCAATCTCTCTTTTCCTCAGGTTCATAAACTTCTCCCCGCATAATGGTTTCTCTTTTTTCACATGCATAACAAGAACCTCAATTGTTACAGATATTTCATTGCTACTATGACTAAATTAACAATACAAAATTATTTATATCGTAATTTCATTAAATTTCAAAATATTAATCCTATAATAATATCATAATTAATATGCTGATCATGATCATAATATGTTACATTAAAAACCTGCTTTAATCCCAAATAATTATAAGAAGTAAAGTAAACAGAACCTAATTAATAAACCTCTTAATGAAAAACAGACCATGTTGTAACAGAGATTTTATCGCGTCTCCACCAAATTTAACAAATATAATTATTGTTTCATGAGAAAAGTACATATTAATTGCAAAAAAATGCAACCCTATCATCCAAAATTGCTTCAAAATGATTGAAAAAAGATGTTATAGTAAAATTTTTTAAATTAATAAAGAAAGAATTGTTATTTTCAACTACAAACTCTAAAGGTTAATTATTTTATAACATTGAAATTGCAAAATCTCAATCGAAAAAATCTAAACACCATATATTTTTGTACGTAAACATCTCATTTTCGAACATTTCGAATGAGGTAGATTTTTAAGACCTTTCATTTCTGTAATTTTTTTTTTTTTTTTTTGTAATGGATACTGAGTGTAGCCACCCCAGCCAGTAAAGATTTCTTTTTCAAAAATTTTTACAAAAGATTCAAATCTTTTCGATATTCGGTTCATAAAATATGTCTTCATCATAACAAAAATTTCAATAGAAGAATATTTGGGCCTTTCAAATTTATGAGATTTTTTTTCTCATAAATTTTTATTACCAAAAATGACAATTTATATGGGCGTCATAAATTCTCCAATAGCGTATGGCTTTGCAATATCAGATACGGAAAGATAGCCAAGTGTTTTTGTGCGACTCTTTTGAGGGACAAATTTCAACATATGCAATATAAAAATTTCCCATATCTAGACCACACAACAGGTGCATGTTCACGAGATTTCCCATATCTAGACCACACATCAGGTGCATGTTAACGAGATTTTTTTCTTCTTTCATTTTATTTACTTTGTTTTTTTATTACTGTTTTATTTTATTTATTATAATAATGGTGTATCTTAAAGTAAATATCATTATGTCATTATTACGAAAAGTCTCTTTAGGGTGTTTAAAATCAATAATAAAGGGTTCTAACTGAACTACTTTTTAAAAAACACACCCTTAATAAACTTTTCGAGTAGATCTTTAACTCTATGTTTTTTAAAACTTTCCTCAACATACAGATGGAAAATTTTAAAAGATTTTGAGAAAATGCAGATGGATACGCCTTGACACATTCCTAAATTCCCACTTAATAGTAGAAAGTACATTTTTAAAAATATGTATAATTTATTGCCAATTTTTGCATACCATCGATATATCTTAGTGAAGTTCAAAATTTTGATCACATCTGACAAATTTGGGCTGTCGTCTACTCTTTTTAAATATATCTTCTAACACCACTTTAACATGACTAAATTACCAGTTTTATATTCCTATAACTTTTTTACAAATGGTTAATATTGGAATGGGTGAGCTACATTACAGTCTAACTAAATATAGCTAAATATAATTGGCTCATAAAGTTCTTCAAAACCAAGCTTTCCAAATTTCTCTGTGGGTTTAGAAAGCGCTAAAGCTAATATGCCTTATTTAATCTTTCACATAATTGGAAAAAAACACTAGACTATCATATGAAAAGTTCGGAACAAAAACTATCAAAACTCTGTAATACTCTTCCCCCATGATCTGCTTATAGCAAAATTAGTAACTTATGGAGTAGACCGTAAAAGTCTTAAATTTTTATACAGCTATTTTCCAAATAGGAAAAATCGTGTATGCATAGGTTCTGCCCTAAGTGACTGGCTTCAGGTATTAATAGTTTTTTCCTCAAGGATCCATCCTTTGCCCAATTTTATTTAATATATATATAAACGATTTGCTTTTGTTTATTTATGAATCCAAAATCTGTAGCTTTTCAGACGATAATACGATCTCGGCATTTGATAAATTTTTAAGCAACCTAGTTTCTCAACTTGCAGTTGGTGCAAGCATTGCAATGAAACGGCTCAGTAAAAATGCTATGTTTTCAAACTCTTCTAAATCCCTATTCATGATTATTGAATGGTCACAAAATTAATTCGAATATAAATTTAAATAAGCCATACCCGGGTACCTCACTCGGAAGAAAATCTGACTCTTAACAAAAATATCATGGGCTGAAATCCGGGTATCGCCCACTCAGCATATCAGTACACTTCTGTGCGGTAAGTTTGGGAATTTTAACTTTTCTCTAGCTTCCTATCTAGTACTGGCTTCAAGCGTTCCAGGAAGCGACTTGTTTAAAAAAAGAAAACTGTCAGATCATAAAAAACGGTAATATTCACATTATGAATTCAAAGTAATTAGTTAGTTACTTCGAGCAGAAAAATAGATAAATAAGTTTTCTAATAAAACTCAAACTATAAAAGAAATAAATTGTAATGCAGTATAGAAATAACTGGAGAAAATATGTAAAACAAATTATACGCGAAACGGTGTATTTGGAAGGGTGTGAGAGATTAAAAAGTTACTTAAGACGAAACAAAAAATTTGAGTCATTGAAAGTAAATAAGCATTAAACGACCTTAATTCGTTCTGTATTTTAGATATTTTACAGCCACATTACCCTGTACATTTATTGTCATTCTAAATCCCTATCTTTTTATTTGATAATCAGTAGTTCAAATCAGATAGCAATCTTTGAAGATCACTCAACTTTAAGTAGAATTTATAAAAGTCTATTTTAAGAAAAATATGTTTGTTATCTGAAAACATTTATCAAAAAATAAATGTTTAATTCTCATAAAAGATTTATCAGGGATATTTTCTTCAGTGGATTTAGTTACAAAAACCTCAGGAGTTCCACCCCTTTTCATTCATGATTTATACATTCAAAAAATTTTGTTAAAAGAGTCAAAACTAGACTAAACAGCTAAGGTACTGAAATAATAATTTATTCCGTAAAATGTTGCAGGCGTCACTATAGTATAGATCAGTAAGAGAATTCTTGCAAAAAAGTTCCATCAATAAAAGGTTCGAAAATTTAGTATATTTAATTTAAAATAGTTTTGCAATTAAATAATTCCATTAAAGACATAAATAGTTTCTCTTAAAATAATAAGCTTAAATAAAAACACAAATAGGACAATGGAGAACAGTATGATTTTTACGCAAACAGTTCAAGCAATTAAACTCGTAAACCTTCGCTCCGGAGTCAAACGTCCTACCACTGCGCCAACTCCGCGAAATCAGTCCTAGTTACAATATTCTTGTCACAACTCTTTCTCGTGGACTCATAATAAGCCAAATAATATATTTTTCATTGTTTTATGGGATACTTTCATCCTAAAAAAATCTCCATATTTTTAAAGCATTACAAAATTCTAAAAAAAAACATTGTTATTGTATAATTCTAGTAAAGGTTGTAGGTAACATACTAATAAACAAAAAAGCCAAATTTGAAATAAAAAGAGCTTATACTTTTTGAGAAATCTCCTCAGGCAACGGAAAAAATGTTGTTTTCAGGAAAACGCTAAAAACCAATAATATTATAAAATAAACATTTTAAAATTCTCCACTGCCATTTAAGCCCTTTAATCATTCATTTTTATCATTAAAACCTTTTGTAATTGACCTTAAATCTTTCTTCTTAACTTTACCAGTGTTTTTCCAATTTCTTTTACACATGCACCATCCCGTTCTACACAGGACTGTTTCAAATATCAACATTTCTCTAACAAATTAATAAGAAAGCTTTCTCCTTCCCCAAAGCGGAGAGCAGCTAAAGACACCTTGAAAAATAATTTCGCACACTCATCAAAATTATCTTTGGGCAGCGCTTCCAAATTAATTGATTCAAAGACTCGTTTGGACTCTGTGTCTTACCATGAAAACACTTTTCCGGAAGGCTGTCAGCGCCTAGCTCTTTGAAAATTAGTACGAATAAATCAAAAATAACTCCTGCTATTCTTATATTTTCTTTATAAGATGATTTTCCAGTTAATTTTTCAACCTGGTACCTACAATTAGAATCCATTGTACGCAGACGAACTCTTGTTTAATTTTCAACACTTTGCGAATAGTAGAAGAGAAAAGCGGCGACCGATTTTTTCATTGCGTACAATTTATCAATATTTTGGCACATTTCCTTACCATAAAATTTTTAGAGTGTGTGCATCACTTGTTCTGTGAGTCTTCCTGCTTCACCTAGCTTTTTATCATCACTTAAATGTCTTTTGTATCGTTTTTTAGATTTTGCAGTCGCGTACCGATCCGCTTCTGCATGTAAACGATGCACTCTCCTTTTTTGATAAAAACTTTACCACGGTATGGTTTAGCAGTGATATGTCAACTATGTTGTAGGAACAGCTATCACCATCACCAATAAATGTAATGTATCAAAAGTTGGTTTTTTTTATTGAGCGCAAAAAGATTTTAAGTATGCCGCTCTCGATTCCATCGACCCTGAATTTATATCAAATGGGTGTTTTCCTCTTTTTATGAATGTTTCATCATCGTTTTGAGTTAGTTTTTTATATGTTGGTGATAATTAAAATGTGTCTTTCCATTTATATATTGGGTTCTGATACATAATGTTTAGTTCGTGAAAAAATCCCAACTTAATCGAGCAACACTCCAACGACACACTTTCCACACAACACGTACAGCGAGGACATTTTAAAATACTTATTGCAAGGAAAATTTAACAATCAAATTAAAATCCTCAACATTAGTGTCATTGTTTTCCTTTTCATTGAACTGTAAATTTTTTCCAGACACTGAACGTTTTGGTTTCACATTTTTCGGTTTTTCAGCGTTTAATGCAGCAAGAAAAATTTTAGTGAATCTGCTGCTTTTGAATCTTGCTTTATGACCTGAATACACTCTACTAGAATTCTGTTTTCTCTTTGATCCTCTCAATTTATTGCAGTTTTAAAAAAGACCATGAAAGCAACAAAAAATGACTAAAATATCAAGCCATAAAATTAGTAAGAATTTTTCAATCATGTTGTTTTTGATCTCATGCTTTAAAATCATTGTTTGAAATGACCTATGTTAACAAGAAGTCGTATATGGCTGCAATTTTTATTTCCCGTATTTACATTTTAGCCACAAACCAGGTCATTTAGGCTAATATTTTGGACAAAATAACTTAGTAACAATATAAATAATCTGTTACTAGGGTAAAAATTGAAAAATCAGTTTTTAGGCATATTTTTAAAAGTTAATTTTGTGACACTTAAATTTTTTTAGGGGATTTTTACCCTGGGAATCGGATTCTACGATAGTTTAATAGGCAGAAACAGTAGCTTTTGAAAAAATAAAATGGCCACAATAACAAAAATGGTATATGATGCAGTCTAAATACGATAATCTGAATATGAAATCGTTTTTCTTTTAATTTAAGATCTTGGTAATTTTGATTTTGCTGATTTTACTTATTAGTGCAATCATTTATATAAAAAGGGTCAGGTTAAATAATAGATGATGTTCATTAGACTAAGTAATATGTCTGACAATAGGTACCACATAATATTGATACAGCGCAAAGATCAAACATTTTTGACTAGTTAAGAATAGTTCTAAACAGATAGATCGCTTATGCTAGATTATGTATATTCTCCCAAATTCTTTTTATTTTCGGTTAAGGTTAGATATTGGATGCTCAGTATAAGTCATATCAGTGTTTTTGGAAATATTACCGAGCTCTCAGGTATCACCATGATAGAAAAATATACCAAAATCACAAAAAAAATGGGTAAATTAATCATTAATTATTCCTTGGAAAAAAGTGTTAAAACGCCTTAGAAACACATATCTTTATAAATTTCTTCATTTCCTGTTTGCAGAAGCTAAAAACTTTCGCAAAGAGTTTGGCGGTTTATCGAAACCGTAAAAATGCTATATAAACAGGAAAACTAGTAAAAAAGATTAGTTGAAATAAAATATATAAGTTAACTTACAAATTCTAAAATAAATCATAACATTTATATTTCTTCTTATCAGAGCAGCATCAGAGACCGATAGAAATTCATAAAGCTATATTTATTATCTAGTGTTCCAGTATATTGCGACTGTTTATTTTTTACATCTCTGCATCATGAGCAAAAGCCAGATTTAGATAGATATGTCACTTTCACATGTTAGTATTCCTTCTTTATATAAAACGATAGGCCTGCTTATGTATGTTTAAAATTTCGTGTTGCAATGACTTTTCTTAAAATACTAGAGTTTGTGAAAATTCATTAAATTTAGCGTTTGGTCTTTCCCCAAATATAATGATTCAATCCGAATGTTTTTTTTCCCCTCTTCATGATTTGAGCCGTAAATCAGCCCCACCCTTTTTAAAAAGTTTAAATGAATAAATAAACAATTAATTAATTTTTCATTCTACATTTTTCAAAACAAACTTTGGATTAAAGTTTTGGTACGTTAATAATTGGTGGAGCTCGTTTTAGTCCGTATTGATCCGTATTGTTAGCGATTTTCGAAAGCAAGTAGCACGAAGTACGATTTATATAATTTATGTAGTACAATGAGAATATAACAAAGTTAGTTTTAGTTGGAATGTTGGCCTCTGTTAGTAGCGATTTATCAGAGATCAATGAAGAAAATTTCTTTTTCAAGTAATGTCTAAGTTTTCTTTGTCATTTATATTACATTTTCTCTGTTTCAATGTCATTAATATTTCAAAAATATATTTTAGTTAAATACATGAAGTGGTTTAAAATTCAATGTATGGGCTGCTCTTTAGTTAAAAGTTTTGCTAAAACAAAATAATATAAAAGAGCTTAAAATAAATCAATTCGTAAATATTCTTTGTTATCGGTAGCTTCAAAAAATAACTCTATAATCAATATATAAAGGTTTGCAAAAACATGGAAAGCTTGTCGACAAGTCAAAGTTAAAAATTTTGTATGATGGTTATTGATAGAAGAAAACTGCAACAGGATTCAACAAACAAAAATTTACACTGCCAGTGATTAATATACAATAAAGTTGTAAATAGAAATAAATTTTCTTTCGACAGTATTGAAATTAATTTTCATTTGGTTTTGATCTATTGGAAGAATAGTTTATACAATAAAAAAAAAAAAAAAAATGATTTTATGGTAGGGTATTTCGAATACATTGTGAAATAAAAAATAATATTTTTAATTTTCATTTGGTTTTGATCTATTGGAAGAACAGTTTAAACAATAAAAAAAATGATTTTATGGTATTTCGAATACATAGTGAAATAAAAAAATATTGTTTTTAATTAAAAAATTTATTTCAATTTAATATGAATGTCTTTATGCGAAGTTCTCTTTTAAGTTACTGTTCATGAAAAACCCGTTTATGTTTAAAGACACGAATCTAAATAGTAAAACAGTAGTTGTTTAAGAAAATTCGAATGACAAGCTTTTGAATCTTTTGTTTAACGTTTAAATGAAATTCTTTTTCGACAGTATTGAAATTAACTTTGTTTGGTAACTATTGTCTCGATTGAATTTTTCTTTACATTTCAAATACTAAGAAATGGGGAAGCAAGACAAAATATGAAAAAATAGACACCATTTTCGGCACGAATTTAAGCGCAAATTTTCTGCAGAAAAAGTTTCTTAATATAGAGAATTTTTCTATACCGTCAAATGAGCTCATGCTGCAAAGC
>JAUZNK010002648.1:0-11342 GCA_035046665.1 Euphysa ruthae | reverse complement strand
ACTTACTTACTTACTTACTTACTTACTTACTTACTTACTTACTTACTTACTTACTTACATACTTACTTACTTGTTTAAAAAAACGTTGACATTAACTTAAGTTATAAGGAGCTCAAAAGAATAGGATACAACTTTATGTGCTCACCTCTTTTTTATGTTTATTGCATATAGAAATGTATGTAATAATCTTTTTCATTTTTTTTATTTTTTTGCTTTCTCAAAATCGACATGTTACGGTTTCCCGCTGATTTTTGCCATAACGTTAATATAATATAACTCGACTCCCACCTCTGCGGAAATTTATTTCCATGTTATCTCTTAGTTTCTAGCTCAAATGGGACAGGCTGTTAGGTTGAGCGAATTTCTTAGACACTAAAGAGCGTTCTAATGAAGTTTCTGCCAAAAAATTTATTGTGTTCAAAAACAAAAACTAGATACACATTTAAAAGACCAGGTTTATCTCTATGACTAAAATCAACTTTTAGTTGTATTTTATTTTTATATTCATTTATATTTTACCATTACTTTGCATTTACAAGTTTTTTAATTTTCAGTGCTTCAATTGATTTGTTATTATCACCCATTTTATCGACAAGTGCCACAACTCCTATCCCTAATTTTCGTTTGTTGAGTGACAGTAACTCTGCACACATTGCAATTATTAATCGTGGCGTTCTATTGTATAGTATTGCGTTATGTTGCGTTGCCAGTTTTAGTATATTATATTCAAATAGATTTTTATGTTACTGGTTGACAGAATTTTATTTTTTAGCCTATTCTACATTATTTGTAAACCTATTAATACTAATATACACATATACCTAGTTAGTCGGGCCCCACTTAGTTAGGAGATCCTTGGTAGATTTAGGATAGATTAAGCTTCTAAAGTTCAATTTTCAACATTCGTTTGTTTATATCATAAAAGTTCTTTTGATCCTCCCTTTCTTGTTTAGCCAAACTAGCTCCCCTTCTCTAGACATTTGGAACTGCCTTTTTCCTGTGAAACAATAGTTAATGCCTTTAACTTCAATGTGTTTTAGAATTTTTGCTATGGCAAAAAATTTTCCTTCATTGGATGTTTATCGAATTTTAAAAGCCAAGAGAGAAAAAGTTTTTCCTAATGCAAATTTCCAATTAAATTTTAAAAAGACAATCCATGATGGTGGTTGTGAGACATAATACGCATTGCACTATGTACTATGCTTGATTTAAGGCTGTACGAGACAGCTATATATTCTGTTTAGTATTGTCACTAGTTACGGAAAAGGAGTAGACAGTTAAGTTAACTGATATACAAATATTTATTTTTCACTTTTCCAAAGCTCTTGATGGTGCTAATGATAACAACAAATTATTTGTAAGTAAAACCTATTAGGGGCAGCAAGGTCTGTTTCGGTTAAAAATCCAGTGGTCTTAGTTTTCAACAGTAACAAGAATGTACTAAAGTTATCAGGTTCATAAGGAAATGACTAATGTGTTTTTAGTTTTAACATGTGGTCAACGTATAGTTTTCGAATTAATTTAATACAGAATGTGCCATGGGTTCGGTTCTGGTGTACTTAGAGATCCCGTTTGAGTTTACCTTAAAGAAAATAATTGGTTACAAGGTGGGTTCCCCAAACCACAGCTCTAGGATCCGGAAACCAATGCCTAATCCGCTCTGCCAGATAACTATAAATGTATTCTGTGACTAATAGCTATGTTAATGTTATTTCCTGTTAGTTGCTCTTTTTGTGTTAGTGTTTTTATTTTTATAATAATATAATAATAATAATTTATCTTCCAAAACAATCCTTCAACAAAAAATTTTATATTTATAATTATACAATTATTTTATAAAAAATTTATAAATACTACAAAAATGATTTTTATAAAAGACAGATTGAGTTGGGTGGAGAAACTCATACAGAAAAACTGGCCAAAGGAGTGACACCATTTGATAGTTCTTGATAAAAAAATAAAACAGACAAAAGGAGTGCAAAAAGAAAAAGAAATCAGAAGAGAATATTAGTCTGAAAAACTTAAACTAAAGATTAAGGAGAGACTTCAATGACAATCTTTTTGAAGTGAAACCGTTTTAACTGGAGAAAGGAGGGAGCTGAAGTTAAAATTTTTAAATTTTCAAATTCATTTACAAAAGAGGCAAGAGGTTTATTCCAATCACATATGCATTGATAAATGACGAATAATTTTCATACATTTTCGTTTTATGGGATGGAACATGAAGTTTCCCATTATCAAAATTTCTGGTTAAATGGTTATTCGAGTTTCAGCAAAGAAACTCGAAATTGAAGATGGAAAGATTTTTGTTGAAAAAATCGAAACAAAAAGAAGATTTGTTATTTTTACCATAGATGAAAATAAGGGGATTTTTAGTTCTCTAAATGATGCCGAAGTATCAGATCTAAAGTTTTGTAAATGTATAATTCAAATAGATTGTCGTTGAACTGAAATTATTTCTATGATATGATAATGTCATGTTAGCACACAGATTTCACAGCAGTATTCCAAGTGAGAAGAAAAAATAAAAATTTATCAACAAAGTTACGAATTTTACATAGCGTACTGTTAGGTCTATTTAACTTTTTTGAAGTTCATCTTTGTGAAATTGCCATGAAAGATACGAATCTATTTAAACACCAAGGTAGTTAATAATTTTGAAGGTCAAAGCTTTTTGCCACTGATTATGATCTTGATTTCATCATTTATCGGACTTCAAGGTGCTGAGAAAATAATAAATTCTGTTTTGTCTACATTCAGAGATAATTGGCATTAAACCAGTGACTATATTATTTATATAAAAATTTACATTTTTTACAAGTGGATTATAATGATTTATTGATGTACAGAAGATTTTTATCATCAGCAAAGTGATGAACAGAAGAGAACTTGACAGATTTATGTAAGTTGTTATTATAAATCAAGAATAGCAAAGGGCTTAAAAGAGATATTTGAGGAACACCACATACAATATATTTTAGAGAAGATTCATACCCATTAATAGAAACATACTTTTTGCGATTATATAGGTAAGATTGAAGTTAAATATAGAGCATTATCTCCAAAAAGATTTCCTCCAAAGCCAAATAAGAACATCCACTTATTACAAATAAGCATTAAAAAAAAAACATTTCTTCTGCAGCTGCTACAATCACAGAACAAAACGCTTCCATTAAGAACCATGTAGAACCAATAAGAAAAGAAAAAAAGATAAAAATTGATAAAAAACAAGGTTTTGGTGTTTTCTTTTACACAAATTTAATTTAATCAAGCTTCAAGTAGCTTGAAAAACGATTAGAAATTTTTTCAACTTCATACCTCTGTTCATTAGTATGGCATTTGGCATGATTTTATTCTGTTTCTGGGCATTAATTAGAGAATTTTTTTGAAAATTATAAAGCTCCATAGAATTATTGCAATTTCTTACAATCTAAGAAATCATCTATTAAATTCATCTGAAATAAACCATAAATAACATCTATTAACAAAAGTTTTAAATTACTAAACATTGTGAAGGTAGGTTTCCTCTTTCAAAGAAGTTAATAATATTTGAAAATTTGTGAAGCTGTTTGAAATTTTTTCATCTTTTTCCCATATTTTGTGCTACAAGCATTGTCAGTAATAACTAGACAGGTTTATTAAACCTACACATCCGTGACAGAAACCAAAGTCTTAACCGCTCGACCAGAAAACCATATGTGTTGTTTGTTTTTGTCATGTGTTATTGCATCAGAAAGAAATATTTAAACACAGATGTTGTGTTGAAACATAAAGAAAAGGACATAATTATACATATAAAGAACTTTTATTTGTAGACCTAAAACTTCGTCCCACTTTGTTTTAAAACAATGCAGCTATTTGTTTTGATGTGGTGAAAATTTTTAAAATTCACTTGAAAATCACATTTAATATCTTTATTTCTTTATTAGTTAAGGAACGAAATGTACATAAAAATAAAATTTTAATATTTTACTTGTATTAAGTGCAAATCTAACCTCCATCCTTATTGCTACATTGAGGGTGGTTTTGAGGTGGTTTATAGGATTGACTATCGACAACGATTAGGTTAAATCAAAATTAAACATTGTCTTTAGTGTTTGGGGTTCACTGGTTAAATCGTCACCCTTCATTTTCTCTTGAAATGAAACAAATATTCTGTTCAAACTTTTTAGATTTTATTCCTGTGAACTTGATTTTTTATTTTTAATAAGCAAAAATTAATAATAAAGGTTAAAAGGTTGAAACAAATTTCTGCCTTGGGTTTTATTTTCCTTAATGGTATGCTTCGATTTCTGAATATTAAAACTTTACGGTGTAGCGTGATGGTGGCTATCGGATGGCTTTAAGACTGAAATACCACCTCTCTAACAGGAGATCATCTAATATTATGATTCAGTTGCTTTAGCATACTGTCATGAGTAATGAGAAGCAGAAAAAAAATTTTTAGTGATTGTAGACCATAAAACTCATGTTTGTTATAAAATTTGAAAATTTTTTTGTTATCTATACACTTTTGATATAAAGCAGAAACAATGAAGTGTTATATGAAGTGTAATATGAAGTGTTCCATAATTTGAGATTTTTTTTTGTGGTTTTATACATTGTTTAAATCCATAGGTAGCTTAACAAGTATCAGCTTATTGAATTATGTTTTTGACTATGGTACATAAACGAACTTTTCTTTTAAAAAAAAACTAATTTTTCTGGAATGATTTTTAATCTTGCAATAATTAATTTGTGATTAATATCAATATTTGATAGTAAAACGTTTGGGAAAGCCCGTATTTTATTACCATAAATTTTTATTTGTGTTTCATTAATGAAAAATTTGCTGTAACTTATCATGAGAATATGCATAACTGTTTTCTCCTTCATTTTTTTATTTCAAACCCAATTTCCTACCCTGTCACCCATTCGCCATCTCGCTTTATGCCTCATTTGAACTTTCGAAATTATTTGCATTTAAACTTTTAACCCTCTGGCCGTAATAGGTTCATCAAATATCACTTTGCCAATTTAAAACAATGTTTTAACTGTTTCAGTTCTTGAAATGAATAATTATTTTAATTTGGATTTATTTGTTACTGCCATTTTGTTTATTGCCTATTTTTTAAGAACATAAGGATAATCTTAATTGATAAGTAAAATAGGGAAACAAAGAAGAAAAGATAATCTATCTTCGATTAGAAGGAAATCCGCTTCTTTTGCGGTTCTTCATGCGTGAATGGTGTGTGTAGATCCTTCAAGAAAAGATTAGCACACTGCATCAACCCTTTAAATGCGACAAAGTATATCAGACACCTACATCACCAGATTGGAGAAGAACGCGTTTGATGAATCGCAGTTACAAGTTAAAATAAAAAGCCTTGGTTGTATCGGTTTTTTTGGCTGCAGAAGCATGCTATCATAGGAATTGTCATCTTCGTTTAAAACCACCCTGAGTTCTGTGAAAGATGACAGATGACATAAGACAAAGATGAAAAATGGATAGAAAAGAAGGATAGTTTTCTAAAGGCATGCGAATGGCTTAAATCAGAAGCTTCATATAATAAGTAATCATCTGCAGATGACAAAAAATATGACTGAAGATACCTAAACAAGTTTTCGAAGGATCTATATGGTACTTATATCTCATTTTGCGATGAACCTAGCAAAGACTCGCTGATCTTCTTTCTTAACATGGCAAACTTCATTATCATCAAGGAGTTTAGAGAGTGAAAAGAACATATTTTTGAAGAGAGCGGAAGGATTATCAGAACTGATAAGTGCTGATATCCAAAAAAAGGTTACAACACAGAATCATACTCGATGAGCGAATAAATTCAAGATGAATGGATACCAGAGAGTCTGGGATATTCAAGTGTGGATTCACTAATAGCAACTTGAAACAGGGAATTATTGGTAAATGTATAGTCAGGTTTGCTTCTACTTTAAAAACACCGCCACTTTTGTTTGCTCTTGGTGTCGAGGTTGACCAATTTTATGGTTCTAAATGGCGGCTCAGCAAAGAACTATTCAAGGTGGGATTTTTCTATAGTGAAGTCACTTGTTTTAAGCAAGCTTGTCTAGTTACATAATCCCGAGGTGACGAAATTCTTCGAGTATCGTCAGAAGATAGCTTCACAAAATTTATCGCAGATAATATGGACCATAACATAGCTACAATAAATGGGTTAATTCATTCCGTGGCATGCGCATTATTATTTAAACTTTTCCAAACCGAGATAACAAAATCGAAAAAGTAAGGATCCAGCTACTTGAGCAAGGATGAACTTATAGCTAAACTCCCGATCGTTGCTTGCGAAAGAAAATTTGAGTCTATCCTATGCACGCCTGCTACAGAGCTGTTAACCCCCTACTTTCTGCCAGATTCGTAAAACTGATATTTTATGGGATGTTACTTGATTATTTTCAACACGAAATGAACCGAGACCAAATTTTTTTGGCTACATGCAGAAGTTATGGATAATCACCCACCAAACACGACCATTACATTACTTCCCATTATCAACCTAAATCTGTCAAACTACACACGCATCTATTCTATTTTATTATTTGTGATCGAACAATCCAAAATGTTGGATAATGTGACGCCACCAATAAAGTCTGATCAACCGTTGTGAATGAAGGCAACAGAAATTTCCATCGAGAAGTCGTAGAATATTGTTATAGATTTGGGAGGTTTTCACACCTCGATAACTTTTGTTGGAAGTATAGACACATTAATGTGCGACTCCAGGATCAATGTGTCCTTCTTACATTGAATGCAGAAAAAGGAATGAAACAAAATCTGCATATCGTGAAGCAATTTCGAGAGCAATATGTGTCCACATTTTGGTAAAGAGTGCACTCGCCATAAAGCTACAGCAGATGTTATTACCAAAAAGTGATCTTTTGTTTGTAGAAGATAATGTGGGTCAGGAGAAAGAAGATGTAATTGAGAAGATGACCGTGGAAGAAATGGAGGAGATCAAAGCAGCTTATAAAAGCTCGCCAGAATTAAGCGAAATATTACAGCCTTTAGGAAAATAGAAAAATTGGTTGGAAAATTTCAATGCAATGCTCCACTCTTAAATCAAGTTAGTCCAGCTGACAAAGTTAGTCTATTCAGTAGACCAATACATCCAGATCTAGATGGCTACCAAATTGGAACAATAATGAAGCATTTGCTTGATAATAGCTAGCTATAGATTACATAAAATTATGAACAATTGGGGGAAAGAAGAAGGAAGTAGCTAGTACATTTTGTAAGCATTTTCCAATGGGTCACCATCCAGGTATGATTATTTATTATTTTCAGTTATCTAGAGTTATCTCATTTAAATTAGTTCTAGGTGATTTTTTATTCCTGACCTCTGGAAATTAGCACACAAAATTTGCATACCCCATGGAACATGAAGTTTTATGTTATATCTTATTATGTTATGTTTTAAGTTTTATGTTACACTATGCAATTTTCTGTTAAAATATGTCATAAAAACGCTATGCGCCTGAGCATCTACACACCTATTTTTCTCCATTTAATTCTCACACTTAATTCTTTCTGGTCCCAGATAATTTGGTGGGGATAGGTTATGAGACTTCCTTTTGAAATGTTGGGTGGTTCAATTTGAACGATTACTAGCCCTCAGGCACTACAAGAGTTCACGAGAAATTCGGCACAGCCCACAAGCACGATCAGTCCAAAAATTAAATAATTAATGTTTTCCACTTAAGTCACTTAGTGAAAGTCACAGATACCTCCTAAAACCGCGGTACCTCTCCAAATTCGCATTTTGGTTATATTTAATATGATAATTTTTTCATCAAAGCGATAAAAACATTTCAACCAACTGTCAGAAATAATGCGTACTGATTGATTTTGACAATCCGGACGCTGGATAATTTTTTGGAGAGTCATAAAAATTGGTAGTAAAAATCTAACAGCGGTATGTTGTACATATTTTACACTTTTAAAGTTATTATATTGCTTCTTGTCTGTTTACTAAATCTTCAAATATTTGCGAACAAATTATTATTTTCCCCAAAATCGGATATCAGCCCCTCCTTCACAATTAGGTCTGGATGAGTATACATATTTTTTAACAAATTTCTCCCCTCTGGTAGATACTTCAGACTAATTTTTGCAGCAAAAAAAGTTGGCGGTATGGTTAGACTTGCGCATCGTTGTACCTGTGAAATTTAAACGCGTATTTAATGTATTCTTTATTTAAACTTCGCCTTTCATTTTGATATAATACCTGCTTCTTGCACATGTTTCGTATGGCATGCAAAGTTTTTCATACGATTTCATAGTTTTTTTATGCGAGATCCTTAGAAACTTTTATTATGTAAATTGGGTTTGTTTATTTAAACCTATATTCGTCAATAACAATGTTCAGATATCAAATGTTGTCTAAGGAAAAGACGTTTATTGTATTTAATTTTAGCATTTTTAATATATCCACATTTAATATATCTTAGTCGGCACGAACTGAAAAGATTCATAAGCTGGGGGAAGTCATACTGCAATATTAGTTACCTGAAATTGTAAAAGTTAATCTAAGTTAGTCCAGGTGACTGAAATAATATTTATCTAGGTTACCTGAAAATGCTGGTCTACGTTGTTAACCCAGCTGACCTGAAGAACTCGGTCAACTATGTTAGTCTGTGTGATCTGAAAAAGCCGGTCTACGACGTTAGCCAAGCCCGGTGTTAGGTAGTCAATATGTGCACAACTCAGAAACCAGCTATTCCAAGCCAGCTGAAAAAACTTTAGTTTAAGAATGTCACAAAGAAATCAAGAACCGCAAAGTTTTTGCTACAGTACATGTATATGCCAATACCTTTTGTGAATATATCAGAGCAGCTCGAGCTGGCGATTGAAATTTGAGTTTGATATCGCTAAAAAATATGATCAATCTGTTTGCAGCAACTGGTCATACCAACTATGCTAAATCTGCACGGCTCTACCTTCAATTTATGCAAAATCTTCAAAATACTCATCCCTGGCTGCACTAGAAGCTTGCAATTGATGGTCACCACGTCATTTGAAGAAAGGAAAAATCATGAACTCGTTTGTGGCTGACTTGGTAATCGAACAAGTATTTATGAAGCCACTAAAAATTTGAAGTGGCCTGAAAATAAGGATAGGTAAGATAGAATTAGTATGTATTTTAGAGATCCACTCGATGAATTCTTGTGCTGATATCCACCATGATATGACAACATGTAAAGATCACCATTACAATACGAGCGAACAACACCAAGAGTTGGGGAAAAGTATCCAGCATTCAGCTTGACTTTTCAGATATTCAATAGATTTTGGAATGGCTCGATACTTCAAATTCGTTTGATTCTTTACGAGTTGAACTTTAATCTCTTTCGTCAGGATTGGTTGCAGACAACAGCATTAATTGCGATGAGACAGAGAAAGTTGATAGAATTATCCAGTCAGCACTGAATAAGAATGAATTCAATACAACAATGAAACAATCCGATCACGTAAAAACGTTTGGAAACCTAAAAAATAATGTGAAAGTCAACAAGCAGAATATCAACATAGATCAAACAAAGTGGTTCACAAGGCTAATTTTGCTCCTTGAAAGATATGATGATATCGTACCTTACTTCTGCTTTGAGTTGACGCCTGTTCCAACAATTCTTTTTTCAGACAACATGATGCGGAAACCAAACAGAGCTTTATTGGTTCGATCACACTTTGGTAAAGATTATTAAAGTTGACGACTCCAGTGAAATTTAGGGTACTGACTATTATGTTGTAGATAGAGGAGCACTTTTGGGAAAAGTTGTCTGGAAGCAAGGAAAAACCTTTAAAGAGATAATTAATTAATACACATCTTAAAAAACAAAAGGTCATGGATGTCTAAACATCATGATTGATACTCGACTAAAAGCCAAATTCAATCAAAATTTATTTCTGACAAACGACAACAGCTAGATTTAATTTATCACAACTATGGCAGTAAAGCTAACTTCAAATGGATGTACAATCAAAAGAGCCACAGATGATGCAGATACCATAATTGCTTGTACTGCTTTAAAGTCTGCTCGAAATAGAGACACAGTGACAGTATTAGTTCACCTATGGAACGAAAAATTGGGTGACCTACTAGTTCATTCGGAATATTCA
This sequence comes from Euphysa ruthae, assembly GCA_035046665.1. Classification (NCBI taxonomy): domain Eukaryota; kingdom Metazoa; phylum Cnidaria; class Hydrozoa; order Anthoathecata; family Corymorphidae; genus Euphysa; species Euphysa ruthae. The sequence goes on along the minus strand of JAUZNK010002648.1, from coordinate 1,210 downwards.
AACAAGGTTGGTAAACAGCTGGAATAGTTAAATATTAAAGAAGCAGTCTGAAAATTCAGAAATACAGTTACTCAAAATCTTCTTTTTATACATGTTTTTGGTGAATAGGATATCACATCCGCTGTGCAGACAAAGCGAAATTGGAAATTCTTCCCCTACTACAAAAGAGCAAAACAGCACATTATTTACAGCCTTATTATCTTCACTGGAACAAATTGGAAAATCTGGTATCACATTGTCCGTTCTGCTTTACGGAGGAAAATTCAAAGATACCTTGGAACAACTCAAGTAATATAAAAATGACAGCTTCTTCTTCAAAGATTGCGCCGTTCAAGTTACCCTCAACTGAAAGATCAGCAACAAAGAAAGATCAAAGATCAGAATTCGCAATCTTCGTGTTTATTACAGATATTTATTATTTATTTATATACTTTTTTTTTCTTTACTTGCTTTATAAATTATATTCCTGTTGATAAGAGTAGTACTTTAAGTAGTTTACGATAGTAAATATTAACTAAGTAAAATTTATTTGCTTAGTTGAAAAGAACATGAAACACTTTCGTTTACAATTCTTAAAGTTCGCTGACATCAGCTTTTTTATTTTGGTACCTGGCCAATGAAAATTTAATGATTTAATTCCTTTGCTATTCTTTGGAGTAAATTCATCGCCATTTTAAGCAGATTATTCTATTTATGTCAGGTTATGTCAGGTTTGTCAACGGAAAATGCTGATCGAGTTCGATATGGATCCTTTTGAATGGAGTTGGAAAACGGGGAATGGAAAGCTGCAATTTAGGTACATGTAGCTACTATTTAGTACTAGTTAGTTTACCATTTGATGTTATAGAACATTAAACAAATTTGTTTTGTTTTTTTATAAAACGTTGCACCAGAAGGACTTCTCCCAATAATCAGATGCAATTGCAAAACTTCTTCGCGGAATTTTTGTGGATCATATCAGTTCTTTTGCAAGATTAACGGGATGAAATATGATTGCAAAGACGTTGGGTGCAGGAATAATTGTAACGAAGACAATGACGATGAAGAGAATAATATACACGAATACAATTAATACGATAATTTCATTTAAAGACAGTTTGATATACAGATGACTGCTCTGTCATAGAAAATAAGACTAAAACAGTTCAGTATATTAGACAAAATAGCCAAAATTTTAGAATTTTTTTCCCGTACTAGAATGTATATAAAA